>CM076575.1:962324335-962452742 GCA_034641835.2 Pinus albicaulis
GAAGACTAAAGACATTCTGAAAACAAAATTTAGAACTCATGAGGGTCATTATGATTTTTTTCATGCCTTTTGGCCTTACCAATGCACCTTCTACATTTCAAGGGTTGATGAATTCCATTTTCAAACTCTTCCTTAGAAAATTTGTGTTAGTATTTTTTGATGATATACTAATCTATAGCAAGTCTTGGAAGGATCATGTTCAACATGTTGACATGGTGCTCAAACTATTGGAGAGCCAATTATATACGGCAACCTCCAAAAGTTTCTTTGGAGTCCAAGAGGTGGAATATTTGGGTCATATTGTATCTCGGGGGTTTAAAATTGTATACCCTAACAAAATCAAAACATTAAGAGATGGAAAGTCCCCACAACCATATAAAGAAGTTGCGAGGATTTCTACGATTATGATGAATAAGGTATTATCGCAAGTTTGTTAAGAATTATGGAGAATAGCAGCACCTCTAACAACATTATTGAAGAAATATGCATTTTCATGGACTCCTAAAGCAAATAAGTCCTTTGAACATCTTAAAGAGGCAATGTGCCTAGCACCGGTCTTAGCTCGCCAGACTTCACAAAAACTTTTATTGTGGAATGTGATGCCTCATGAAATGGAATTGGTTTTGTTTTAATGCAAGAAGGAAGACCCATTTCTTTTGAAAGTCGTCCAATCAAAGGAAAGTATTTACAGAAAGCTATTTATTAGAAGGAAATGTTGGCAATACTAAATGCATTAAAGAAATGATGACCTTACCTAATGGGAAGACACTTCAAGTTAAAAACTAATCATGATAGTCTTAAACACTTTTTGGAACAAATATTACCTTTATAAGAGAAAAAAATGGGTCACGAACATGTTGGGTTATGACTTTGAAATCATCTATAGAAAAGGGAAGCTAAATGTTGTCACAAATGCACTCTCAAGGAAGGATTAGGATGTGGAAGCATTGATTTGTGCCATTTATATTATACAACCCGATTGGATAACCAAAGAAAGGGAGGAATGGAAGAATGACGAAGAAGTAAGGAAAATCATTCAAAAGTTACAGAAATATCCCAGTACATCTGATAGGTTTAGTTGGAAAAAGGATTCCTTATGGTACAAATATCTCTTATATCTTTGTAAGAATTCCCAACTAAAAGAAAACATTCTTTTGGAATTTCACACCTCTCCCTTAGGAGGACACTCAGGATTTTTAAAAACTTACCACAGGGTGAAGAAATAATTTTTTTGCGATGGCCTTAAATCTGATATTCAAAATTTGGTGGCGGAATGTTTGGTTTACCAGCAAAATAAAGTTGAGACAATTAAGACCCCGAGACTACTAGAGCCTTTATCCATTCCAAATCAACGTTGGGAGGAGGTTTCAATGGATTTAATCACGGGTTTACCTAAGTCCGAAGGAAAGAGTGTCATCATGGTGGTAGTTGATAGAATTACCAAGTATGCACACTTTTGTGCATTATCTCATCCATTTAAAAGCTAGATACGGTTAACTCTTTTGCATTTATGGAAACAATTCAAAAGCTACATGGAAACCCAAATATTATTGTAAGTTATAGGGATCCCATTTCCTTTGGAAATTTATCCCTGACTGAAATTATTTTCTTGTTTGGGTACTCAATTAACTCATAGCTCATCTTATCATCTTCAATCTGATGGTCAAATTGAGATAGTAAACAAATGTTTGGAAGGATATATTCGTTGTTTTGTATCTGATAGACAAACACAATGGGTCAAGTGGTTACCTCTCGCTGAATGGTGGTATAACACTTCCTTCCATACTGCAGCAAAAATGACCCCATTTATGGCACTTTATGGATATCATCCACCATCCATCACATCATATTTAAGATAAAATTTTAAGGTTCAATTAATTGGATAACCTCAAACTCTTAAATGATAACCTAAATTTGGCACAAAATCGAATGAAACAACACATAGATCAACATCGTAGTGAGAGACGTTTTGATGTGGGAGACTGGGTATTTTTACGACTACAACCATAAAAAAAAATGTCCCTTAAGAAAGCTAAGAAGGATAATAAATCATCACCAAAGTACTATTTTCCTTACAAGGTTTTGTAAAATATTGGTACTATGGCATACAAATTGGAGCTTCCTTCTTCTTTGCGAGTGCATCCAGTTTTCCATGTTTCATGCTTAAAAAAGGTTATAGGTGAAAATCTTCCAGTTCAAACAATATTGCCAGAACTTGATGAGGAAGGAGAAATCGTATTAGAACCTGAAGTGGTCATGGAAACAAGAACTCGACAGCTACAGAATCGATCAATTTCAGAGTATCTCATCATGTGGAAGAACTTAACCACTGAATATTCTACATGGGAGGATGAGAAGTTTATACAGAAGCATCCCGAGAACTACTCAAGCATGGGGGACAACATTTTTTTGAGAGGAGAGGGGCATTGTTAGGGCCCTATATTCTTAATTTAGTCCTTTTTGTTGTTAATTTTGGCCCAATTATTATTGTTGTTATACCCTGTAGTCCCCATATTGTTATTAGTGTGCCCTTACATTATTATTGTTAGGTTGGCTAGGATTATATTGTGGCCCCATGGACTCTTATATATAGAAAGGAGTTTTTTTCATTTGTGTCATCCAAGAATTGTTCATTTATGAAATGTAAAGGAGGTTTCCCCCTAGAAGTGGTTGATTTCTAAGGCGTTGATCTCTCTTTTATTCTATTTTGAGAGTTGGTTTTGTAACACAATCCAACATATTTTTGCAAAATGACGAGTTATAGGATAGACAACCTGAATCTGACTGTATGGGATTGCACAAGTTCAAGTGGATTTTGGTTGGGAAGAGTCACTAACTTCATAAATACAAGAAGGGGAGGTGCATTCAACATTGCTTCCTTGATCAAAATATGAGATGTTGTCGTCGATGGGTTCATCAACCATAAATTATTGGGTTCCCTTATTTTAGCGCCATAAATGTTAACGGTGTTGGATCTGCCAACATTCATGGTTTATCCTCGATATGAAGTGCCAAATAGACATCACGTTGTTTAGTGGAGGATTCCCATACAGAATAAAGGCCCAGTTTCCATATCATTAAACATTTTCCTCGACTCTAACTATCAGCAAGAGAGAGGGATACATAATTAGTTTCAAAAAGAAAGGGGGGGTGTGTGTGGTGAATTTCCAATTGCATGTATTAGGTAAAATTTTAAGGATGGAAATTTATCTCGAAGTTTATAAACCTTGGCGAATCTTACTAGTCTGTAACATAAAAAATATAAAATATTTGGTGATATATTAATAAAATTATTCAAATTTATAATTATTTTTTATAGGTGAAATAAGAGAAAGTCTTCTTACGCAAAGAGATAAAGTAAGAAAATCCGTTACGGTAGTGTTCAGGCTCACTGGAGGTAGAGAAATTTTTTTGTTCTTGATGACTCTATCGAGGTTTTGTCAATCCAACGGCATGGGCAACACTAGAGATGAAAAAATTTACTTTGAAAATTTTATTTCATGACTACTATGCTTCCCTACTTAAAACGTGGGACAAAGTTGAATGCTTGTTTATTTAAACTAAATGGCATGAGGGGACTTAGTGTATTCACTAAGTGGGGAAACCAAAGAAATATGTATGATGAATCAATCTCCTTGAAGAGCGAAGGCCCTCACAAAATAAGTTAACCGTTAAGGATATCATCAAATTAGAATGAAGACTAAAGACATTAGAAAACAAAATTTAGAACTCATGAGGTCTCATTATGATTTTTTCATGGCTTTTCAGCCTTACCAATGCACCTTCTACATTTCAGGGATTTGATGAATTCCATTTTCAAACTCTTATAGAAAATTTGTGTTAGTATTTTTTGATGATATACTAATCCTATAAGCGAGGTCTTGGAAGGATCATGTTCAACATGTTGACATGGTGCTCAAACTATTGGAGGAGAAACAATTATATGCAGCAACCTCCAAAAGTTTCTTTGGAGTCCAAGAGGTGGAATATTTGGGTCATATTGTATCTCAGGAGGGTTTTAAGGTATACCCTAACAAAATCAAAGCCATTAAGGAATGGAAAGTCCCCAAAACCATAAAGAAGTTGCGAGGATTTCTCTGATGAATAAGGTATTATCGCAAATTTGTTAAGAATTATGGGAAAATAGTAGCACCTATAACAACAATATTGAGGAAAGATGTATTTTAATGGACTCCTGAAGAAACTAAGTCCTTTGAACATCTTAAAGAGGAACTGTGCCAAGCACCAGTATTAGCTACACCAGACTTCACAAAAACATTTATTGTGTAACGTGATACCTCATGAAAATGAATTAGTGTGGTTTTAATGCAAGAAGGAAGACCCATTTCTTTTGAAAGTCATCCAATCGAAGGAAAGTATTTAAAGAAAGCTATTTATTAGAAGGAAATGTTGGCAATACTACATGCACTAAAGAGATGGAAACATTACCTAATGGGAAGACACTTCAAGGTAAAAAATGACCATAATAGTCTTAAATACTTTTTGGAGAAAAGAATATATTCAAAAGAGCAACAAAAATGGGTCACAAAGATGTTGAGTTATGACTTTGAAAGCATCTACAAAAAAGGGAAGCTAAATGTTGTTGCAGATGCACTCTCAAAAAAGTATGAGGATGTGGACGCATTGTTTTGTGCCATTTCTATAATCCAACCAGATTGGATAACCAAAGGAAGGGAGGAATGGAAGAATGATGAAGAAGTGTGGACACTCATTCAAAATTTTAAGCAAGATCCCATTGCATCATTTATATTTAGCTGGAAAAATGATTCCTTATGGTACAAATATCACTTATATATTTGTAATAGTTTAAAATAAAACAAAATATTCTTTTGGAAACTTACCACACGGTGAAGAAGGAATTTTTTTGGGATGGCCTTAAATCTGATATTCAAAAGTTTGCGGCGAAATGTTTGGGTTTCCAATAGAATAAAGTGGAGAAAATTAAGATCCCCAGTCTGTTACAACCTTTAGCCATTCCAAGTCAACGTTGGGAGGAGGCTTCAATGGATTTTATCACAAGTTTACGCAAGTCCAAAGGAAATAATGTCATCATGGTGGTAGTTGACAGAATTACCAAGTATATATGCACACTTTTGTGCATTATCTCATCCATTTAAAGCTAGTACGGTTGCTACTGTATTTATGGAAACAATTCAAAAGCTACATGGAAACCAAAATATTATTGTAAGTGAGAGAGATCCCATTTTTCTTTAAAATTTTGGACGAAATTATTTTCCTGTTTGGGTACTCAACTAGCTCATAGTTCATCTTATCATCCTCAATCTGATGGGAAAGTTGAGATAGTGAACAAATGTTTGGAAGGATATCTTCATTGAATTGTATCCGATCAACAAACACAATGGGTCAATTGGTTACCTCTAGTTGAATGGTGCTATAACACTTCCTTCCACACTGCAGCAAAAATGACCCCATTTATGGCACTTTATGGATGTCATCTGTCGTCCATCACATAATCTTTAAGAGAAAATTCTAAGGTTCCAATTAGTGGATAACCTCAAACTCTTAAATGATAACCTAAATTTGACATGGAATCGAATGAAACAAAATGAAGATCAACATCAGAATGAGAGAAGTTTTGATGTAGTTGACTGGGTAATTCTACAGCTACAACCATACAAACAAATGTCCCTAGATCAAGCTAAGAAGTATAATAAGTTATTTCCAAAGTATTATGGTCCTTACAAAATGTTGCAAAATATTGGTACTATGGCATACAAATTGGAGCTTCTAGAATCCTCTTGAGTGCACCTAGTTTTCCATGTTTCATGCTTAAAGAAGGTTATAGGTGACAAAATTCCAGTTCAAACAGTATTTCCAGAACTTGATGAGGAAGGAAAAATCATATTGGAACCTGAAGCAGCCATGAAAACAAGAACTTGACAGCTATGAAATAGATTAACTCCAGAGTATCTTATCAAGGGGAAGAACTTACCCACTGAGATTGAACATGAGAGGATGAGAATTTTATATAAAAGCATCCAGCACTACTCAAGCATTGAAGACAATGCGTTTTTGAAGGGGAGGGGCATGTTAAGTCCCTATATTACTAGTGTAGTCCCTTATTGTTGTTAGTCTAGCCCCCTTATTGTTATTGTTATACCCCTGTAACCCCCATATTGTTGTGAGTATTGCCCTTACATTATTGTTAGGTTGGCTAGGATTATATTGTGGCCCCATGGACTCTTATATATAGAAAGGAGTTTTTTTCATTTGTGTCATCCAAGAATTGTTCATTTATGAAATGTAAAGGAGGTTTCCCCTAGAAGTGGTTGATTTCTAAGGCGTTGATCTCTCTTTTATTCTATTTTGAGAGTTGGTTTTGTAACACAATCCAACATATTTTTGCAAAATGACGAGTTATAGGATAGACAACCTGAATCTGACTGTATGGGATTGCACAAGTTCAAGTGGATTTTGGTTGGGAAGAGTCACTAACTTCATAAATACAAGAAGGGGAGGTGCATTCAACATTGCTTCCTTGATCAAAATATGAGATGTTGTCGTCGATGGGTTCATCAACCATAAATTATTGGGTTCCCTTATTTTAGCGCCATAAATGTTAACGGCGTTGGATCTGCCAACATTCATGGTTTATCCTCGATATGAAGTCCCAAATAGACATCACGTTGTTTAGTGGAGGATTCCCATAAAGAATAAAGGCCCAGTTTCCATATCATTAAACATTTTCCTCGACTCTAACTATCAGCAAGAGAGAGGGATACATAATTAGTTTCAAAAAGAAAGGGGGGGTGTGTGTGGTGAATTTCCAATTGCATGTATTAGGTAAAATTTTAAGGATGGAAATTTATCTCGAAGTTTATAAACCTTGGCGAATCTTACTAGTCTGTAACATAAAAAATATAAAATATTTGGTGATATATTTATAAAATTATTCAAATTTATAATTATTTTTTATAGGTGAAATAAGAGAAAGTCTTCTTACGCAAAGAGATAAAGTAAGAAAATCCGTTACGGTAGTGTTCAGGCTCACTGGAGGTAGAGAAATTTTTTTGTTCTTGAAGTGACTCTATCAAGGTATTGTCCAATCCCACTGGCATCGGAGCAACACTAGAGATGAAAAAAATTTACTTTGAAAATTTTAAACTCGCGAGCTTCACTATCCTTCCCTACTTAAAACATTGGGATAAAGTTGAATGCTTGTTTATTTAAACTAAATGGCATGATGGGGACTTAGTGTATTCACTATATAAGTGGGGAAACCAAAGAAATATGTATGATGAATCAATCTCCTTGAAGAACGAAGGCCCTCACAAAATAAGTTAACCGTTCAGGATATCATCAAATTAGAATGAAGACTAAAGACATTCTGAAAACAAAATTTAGAACTCATGAGGGTCATTATGATTTTTTTTCATGCCTTTTGGCCTTACCAATGCACCTTCTACATTTCAAGGGTTGATGAATTCCATTTTCAAACTCTTCCTTAGAAAATTTGTGTTAGTATTTTTTGATGATATACTAATCTATAGCAGGTCTTGGAAGGATCATGTTCAACATGTTGACATGGTGCTCAAACTATTGGAGGAGAAACAATTATATGCAGCAACCTCCAAAAGTTTCTTTGGAGTACAAGAGGTGGAATATTTGGGTCATATTGTATCTCAGGAGGGTTTTAAGGTATACCCTAACAAAATCAAAGCCATTAAGGAATGGAAAGTCCCCAAAACCATAAAGAAGTTGCGAGGATTTCTCTGATGAATAAGGTATTATCGCAAATTTGTTAAGAATTATGGGAAAATAGTAGCACCTATAACAACAATATTGAGGAAAGATGCATTTTAATGGACTCCTGAAGAAACTAAGTCCTTTGAACATCTTAAAGAGGAACTGTGCCAAGCACTAGTATTAGCTACACCAGACTTCACAAAAACATTTATTGTGTAACGTGATACCTCATGAAAAGGAATTAGTGTGGTTTTAATGCAAGAAGGAAGACCCATTTCTTTTGAAAGTCATCCAATCGAAGGAAAGTATTTAAAGAAAGCTATTTATTAGAAGGAAATGTTGGAAATACTACATGCACTAAATAAATGGAAACATTACCTAATGGGAAGACACTTCAAGGTAAAAAATGACCATGATAGTCTTAAATACTTTTTGGAGAAAAGAATATATTCAAAAGAGCAACAAAAATGGGTCACAAAGATGTTGAGTTATGACTTTGAAAGCATCTACAAAAAAGGGAAGCTAAATGTTGTTGCAGATGCACTCTCAAAAAAGTATGAGGATGTGGACGCATTGTTTTGTGCCATTTTTATAATCCAACCAGATTGGATAACCAAAGGAAGGGAGGAATGGAAGAATGATGAAGAAGTGTGGACACTCATTCAAAATTTTAAGCAAGATCCCATTGCATCATTTATATTTAGCTGGAAAAATGATTCCTTATGGTACAAATATCACTTATATATTTGTAATAATTCCAAAATAAAACAAAATATTCTTTTGGAAACTTACCATAGGGTGATGAAACATTTTTTTTTGCGATGGCCTTAAATATGATATTCAAAATTTTGTGGTAGAATGTTTGGTTTTCCAGCAAAATAAAGTTAATGCAATTAATACCCCGAGTCTGCTACAGACTTTATCCATTCCAAATCAACGTTGGGAGGAGGCTTCAATGGATTTTATCAGAGGTTTACCTAAGTCTGAAGGAAAGAGTGGCATCACGGTGGTAGTTTATAGGCTTACCAAGTATGCACACATTTTTGCATTATCTCATCCATTTAAAGCTAGTACAGTTGCTACTGCATTTATGGAAACAATTCAAAAGCTACATGGAAACCCAAATATTATTGTAAGTTATAGGGATCCCATTTTCACTGGAAATTTTTGGACGAAATTATTCTCTTTTTTGGGTACTCAACTAGGTCATAGCTCATCTTATCATCTTCAATCTGATGGAAAAAATAAGATAGTGAAAAAATGTTTGGACTGATATCTTCATTTCTTTTTATCTAATAAACAAACACAATGGGTCAATTTGTTACCTCTGGTTGAATGGTGGTATAACACTTCCTTCCACACTGCAACAAAAATGACCCCATTTATGGCACTGTATGGATATCATCTTTCGTCAGTCACATCATATTTAAGAGAAAATTTTAAGGTTCAATTAGTGGATAACCTCAAACTCTTAAATGATAACCTAAATTTGACATGGAATCGAATGAAACAAAATGAAGATCAACATCAGAATGAGAGAAGTTTTGATGTAGTTGACTGGGTAATTCTACAGCTACAACCATACAAACAAATGTCCCTAGATCAAGCTAAGAAGTATAATAAGTTATTTCCAAAGTATTATGGTCCTTACAAAATGTTGCAAAATATTGGTACTATGGCATACAAATTGGAGCTTCTAGAATCCTCTTGAGTGCACCTAGTTTTCCATGTTTCATGCTTAAAGAAGGTTATAGGTGACAAAATTCCAGTTCAAACAGTATTTCCAGAACTTGATGAGGAAGGAAAAATCATATTGGAACCTGAAGCAGCCATGAAAACAAGAACTTGACAACTATGAAATAGATTAACTCCAGAGTATCTCATCAAGGGGAAGAACTTACCCACTGAGATTCCACATGAGAGGATGAGAATTTTATATAGAAGCATCCAGAACTACTCAAGCATGGAGGACAACATTTTTTTGAAGGAGAGGGGCATGTTAGGGCCCTATATTACTGGTGTAGTCCCTTTTTGTTGTTAGTGTAGCCCAATTATTGTTATTGTTATACCCTTGTAGTCCCCATATTGTTATTAGTGTGCCCTTACATTATTATTGTTAGGTTGGCTAGGATTATATTGTGGCCCCATGGACTCTTATATATAGAAAGGAGTTTTTTTCATTTGTGTCATCCAAGAATTGTTCATTTATGAAATGTAAAGGAGGTTTCCCCCTAGAAGTGGTTGATTTCTAAGGCGTTGATCTCTCTTTTATTCTATTTTGAGAGTTGGTTTTGTAACACAATCCAACATATTTTTGCAAAATGACGAGTTATAGGATAGACAACCTGAATCTGACTGTATGGGATTGCACAAGTTCAAGTGGATTTTGGTTGGGAAGAGTCACTAACTTCATAAATACAAGAAGGGGAGGTGCATTCAACATTGCTTCCTTGATCAAAATATGAGATGTTGTCGTCGATGGGTTCATCAACCATAAATTATTGGGTTCCCTTATTTTAGCGCCATAAATGTTAACGGTGTTGGATCTGCCAACATTCATGGTTTATCCTCGATATGAAGTCCCAAATAGACATCACGTTGTTTAGTGGAGGATTCCCATACAGAATAAAGGCCCAGTTTCCATATCATTAAACATTTTCCTCGACTCTAACTATCAGCAAGAGAGAGGGATACATAATTAGTTTCAAAAAGAAAGGGGGGGTGTGTGTGGTGAATTTCCAATTGCATGTATTAGGTAAAATTTTAAGGATGGAAATTTATCTCGAAGTTTATAAACCTTGGCGAATCTTACTAGTCTGTAACATAAAAAATATAAAATATTTGGTGATATATTTATAAAATTATTCAAATTTATAATTATTTTTTATAGTCTCTATTGTATCTTAAGAGACAATCCCTTGGCTATGGTAAGGAATCAGTGCTTAAGAAATTTTATAAATGTATGTCACAAAATTATAATATCAGATGGTCTCTATTTAATACCTTTGGAAATTAATTCTTTAATACCCTCAATAATATGATATAATGAAATACTTCACAATGCCATTTATTGTTGATATTTGAATGAAAAGAACTGGAAGGGAAACTCAAAATGATATGCTGAGAAATAGAATCTATCACTTTAAATATTAGAAGAAATTTATGTAGATAGAATAGTTGGAGTGAAGGAGTGCATATTAAGGTTATTTAACTCTTACTTACAAACATAATAAAGAGACCGACAGCTACATTACTTCACTTCATTCAAAGAAGAATAAACACATAATGAAATTGGAGGACAAATCAACATCAACAGGTGCAAGAAAATCAATATTCTTTCATTAATATCTCAGAAAATGAAGTACAAAATTTTCAATCATCCAGAGGTCCAAAACTCAGAACCCTCCTCTTTCTTACTCATTTTCTTAAAAACATACAAAAGCAGTTTGTAACTACTGGAACTACTTGTAACTACTCAAACTGCCTATAACTGTGTAAAATACCTATTACATCACAATTTAAAACTTCATTACAACATGGATATTTTAACAAAAATATAAATAAAACTAAAGCATCAATCTATTTGCTGAATCTGGATTTGATTAGTTGTCACTCTGTTCTCCTGATTCGTTGATGTGTCCTTCTGAGATGCTAAGGTGTCACCCGGTGAATTAGTCATATATGCTCTGTACTTCTTCCATATTTCAATGTTGGCTTTGGGAGAATTTACCAACTTTTGATATTCTAATCTAAAGGCAATGATCCTCTTGAAAGTAGGCCTTTCTATGAACAAAGTATTTACCATCCATAATAACTGAAAATGCCTCTATAAGAAATTAAAAATTGTCGCTCCTTTCAAGATTGCAGTTTTCTCATGGATATTATCAATATTACTATTTGATATCACTAATAGTGGCTCATATGAATTCCATGATATAATATTGCCTTTCAGATCCCAGCATGATGGCAACCCTTCTCTAGTCGTTTTGTCAAATATGTTATCAAATCTTCTTACAACTTGTTTAATCTCTGTCAACTTCCAGCAAGAATTTTTCACAATCAACTTATTTATCTCTAGAACACATAATGTCCTATATTTTATTTCTTTTTCTCTAGATTCTGATCTATCTTTTAATTGATAAAATCAATGAATTATTTTCCCATAAATCTCTATTTAGAGTTTTCTATTTTTCAGCCACAACAAGTTCCTGCATATCTCTAACTATGATCTTTTCCTCTGACACTATTATCAAGGACTACCAAGCTCTTTTCATGACTTCAATTATTTCATTCCACACAATATCCTTCACTTTCCTTTCAGCTTTTATTTAAGACTCTTGATTTCATCATAAGATGTCTGGAAATCTGATTTATACTTATTGACTTCTCCTTCTTTGGTCTCCATTATCTTCATCATTGTGTCAAGCTCTCTGTGAGTCTTCTTAAGATCAATATCTACCATTTTTAAATATGTGCTCAACTAGGAAAATCTTGCTGCTGGATCATCTATTTTAGATGACATGACTATAATGAAAGAATGAGATTTAATTAGACTTTGCAGGTTAAGTACATATTCCTTTAATTTGGAAATCTCTTCCTCTTTATGCAACAAATGTTGTAAAAGAATATCTTTCCCATTTTCTACCTCTTCTACCTCGCTGCCATGGGATGTTCTCCAGTAGGTAACGTAAACTTCTTCTTCAACACATTGATTTCTGACTCTGCACTATTGAGAAACTAGCTCCAAAAATAGAAGAAAAGAGATATCAACGCCTTAGAAATAAGCTACTTCGAGAGGGCAACCTCCAATACATTAAATGAATAAACAATTCTTGGATGATACAAATGATAAAAACTCCTTTCTATATATAGGAGTCCATGGGGCCACAATGTAATCCTAGATGACCTAATAATAATAATTCAAGGGCACAATAATAATAATATGGGGGTTACAGGGATACAACAATAACAATAATGGGGTTACATTGACAACAATAAGGGACTATACTAGTAATATAGGGACCTAACATGCTCCTCTCCTTCAAAAAAGTGTTGTCCTCAATGCTTGAGTAACTCCAGTGCTTTCATATGAAATTCTCATCCTCCCATGTAGAATCTTTAGTGGGTAACTTCTTCCATTGATGAGATACTCTGAAATTGATCGATTTCATATTTTTCGAGTTCTTGTTTCCGTGACTGCTTCAAGTTCTAATATGGTTTTTCCTTCCTCATCAAGTTCTCGAAATATTGTTTGAACTGAAATTTTGTCCCCTATAAATTTTTTTAAGCATGAAACATGGAAAAATAGATGCACTCGCGAAGAAGCAGGAAGCTCCAATTTGTATGCCATAGTACCAATCTTTTTCAAAACCTTGTAAGGACCATAGTACTTTGGCGATAATTTATTATCATTCTTAGCTTGCTTGAGGGACATTTTTTTGTATGGTTGTAGCCGTAAAAATTTCCAGTCTCCCACATCAAAACTTCTCTCACTACAATGTTGATCTGCATGTTGTTTCATTCGATTTTGTGTCAAAATTAGGTTATCCTTTAAGAGTTGGAGAACTTCTTGTTGATGCTCGATGTGATCCTCCACTGCTTGAACCCTAGCATTTTCCCTTAAATAATATGTGATGGATGGTGGATGATATCCATAAAGTGCCATAAATGGGGTCATTTTTTCTGCAGTATGGAAGGAAGTGTTATACCACCATTTAGTGAGAGGTAACCACTTAACCATTATGCTTGCTTATCAGATACAAAATGATGAAGATATCCTTCCAAACATTTATTCACTATCTCTGTTTGACCATTGGATTGAGGATGATAAGATGAGCTATGAGATAATTGAGTACCCAAACAAGAAAAAAATTTCGTCCAAAAATTTCCAAAAAAATGGGATCTCTGTCACTTACAACAATATTTGGGTTTCCATGTAGCTTTTGAATTGTTTCCATAAATGCTGTAGCAACTATATTCACTTTAAATGGATGAGATAATGCACAAAAGTGTGCATACTTGGTAATTCTATCAACTACCACCATGATGACACTCCTTCCTTCGGACTTAGGTAAACCTGTGATAAAATCCATTGAAATCTCCTCCCAACATTGACTTGGAATGGATAAAGGTTGTAGAAAACCCAAGGTCTTAATTGTCTCAACTTTATTTTGGTGGCAAACCAAACATTCCGCCACAAACTTCATAATATCAAATTTAAGGCCATCCCAAAAAAGATTCTTTCTTCAGCCTGTGGTAAGTTTTTAAAAATCCCGAGTATCCTCCTAAAGGAGAAGTGTGCAATTCCCAAAGAATATTTTGTTTTAGTTGGGAATTATTCCAAATATATAAGCGATCTTTGTACCATAAGGAATAATTTTTCCAACTAAATGCATCAGATGTATTAGGATCTTGCTGCAACTTTTGAATGAGAATCTACACTTCTTCATCCTTCTTCCATTCATCCCTTGCTTCGGTTATCCAATCCAGTTGGATAATTGAAATGGCACAAAGAAATGCTTCCACCTCTTCATCCTTTCTTGAGAGTGCATCTGCAACAACATTTAGCTTCCCTTTTTTGTATATGATTTCAAAGTCATAACCCAACATCTTTGTGATCCATTTTTGTTGTTCTTCTAAAGATAGACCTTGTTCCAAAAAGTATTTAAGACTATCATGATCAGTTTTTACCTTGAAATGTCTTCCCATTAGGTAAGGTCTCCATTTCTTTAGTGCATGTAGTATTTCCAACATTTCCTTCTCATAAATAGCCTTTGTAAATACGTTCTTTTGATTGAACGACTTTCAAAAGCAATGGGTCTTCCTTCTTGCATTAAAACAACACCAATTCCATTTCCTGAGGCATCACATTCCACAATAATTTTTTTTGTGAAGTCTGGCATAGCCAAGACTGGTGCTAGGCACATTGCCTCTTTAAGATGTTCTAAGGCCTTAGTTGCTTCAGGAGTCCATGAAAATGCATCTTTCTTCAATAATGTTGTTAGAGGTACTGCTATTCTCCCATAATTCTTAACAAACTTGTGATAATACCCTGTTAACCCAAGAAATCTGCACAATTGCTTTATGGTTGTGGGGAGTTTCCATTCCTTAATGGATTTAATTTTTTTAGGGTCTACCTTAACACCCTCATGAGATCCAATATGACCTAGATATTCCACCTCTTATACTCCAAAGAAACATTTGGATGTTTTTGCATATAATCGTTTCTCCTCTAATAGTTTGAGCACCCTGTCAACATGTAGAACATGATCCTTCCAAGACCTACTGTAGATTACTATATCATCAAAAAATACTAGCACAAAATTTCTAAGGAAGGGTTTGAAAATGGAATTCATCAACCCTTGAAATTTAGAAGGTGAATTGGTAAGGCCAAAAGGCATGACCAAAAATTCATAATGACCCTCATGAGTTAGAAATGATGTTTTCAGAATATCTTCAGTCTTCGTTCTAATTTGATGATATCCTGAATGAAGATCTAACTTGGTAAAATAAATTGCTCCATATAATTCATCCAATAATTCATCAATCACAGGAATGGGAAATTTATCTTTAATAGTGAGCTTATTGAGCTCCTTATAATCTAGACACATGTGCCATGATCCATCTTCCTTGTGCACCAATACTACTGGAGTAGAGAAAGAACTTTGACTAGGTTGAATTATACCAGCCTCTAACATTTCTGCAATCATACATTTAATTTCACTCTTTTGGACATAAGGATATGTGTAAGGCCTGATGTTTGGAGGAACACTTCCTGGAATCAAATGAATAGAATGATCATTATCACGAATAGGTGGGAGTCCTTTGGGAGTATCAAACACCTTGGAAAGATTGTCCAAGACTTTTTGGAGATCTAGAGAAATAGATGTTTATGATCTGGAGCATAATTGTGCAATTACACCCTGTTGTTATTTCTTCAGAAGATTTTTCATGACATTAGAGGTTATTATCTTTCCTGGCTTCCCTGCGATACCCTGTAATTCGATTTCCTTTCCTTCTGATTTTTTTTCAAGAAGAGTTCTTGAAAATTAAAAGCTATCATCCCCAAAGATTGTAACCATTGTACTCCTAGTAAAACATCAACACCTCCCATTGGGATGGAAAGCATTGGACTATTCAACACATATTCCGCCATGGCTAGCTTGATATAATGGAATTTTCTAGAGGAATTGATAGTTCCTCCATTCGCAACCATCACTTGACATTTTGGTGCTGGGTATAGGAAAGAATTCAATTCCTTGGCTACCTTACAATGAATAAAATTATGGGTACTACCTGAATCAATCAACACTATTACCTTTTTCTTCTTTATATGTCCTTCTATCTTGAGAGTTTGAGGAGTGGTAATTCCTGCCAATGCATTACATGACATGGTCGGACTCATTTCTTCTTCTTCTAGGGTTTCTTCCTAGTGTATATCCTCTACTTTTGAAGTTTCTTCTTCATTTTCTTCCTCCTCTTCACAGTCTATGTAAAATAATTTCTTCTCAGCGCACTTATGACCTTTAGTATATTTTCTATCACAACTGTAGCAAAGCCCTTTTGTTATTTTTTCTTCCAATTATTGTGGTGTCAATATTGTAGGTTGTGGAAGTCTAGGAGTAGCAACACTTCCATATTTATAGATGTGAGTGGTAGGCTTCCTTTTCGCCATAATTTTACATTTAATTTTTCTTGCCAACCTGAATGCCTTCTCCAATGAATCAAGTTCGCAAATGCGGACTTCATATTGGATGCTATCCTTTAAAGTCACTATGAAGACATCAATCCTGTGTTCCTCTAGAATATCAACTACCCTTATATTCAATCTTTGGAAGTCCTCAATGTGCTTCGGCACTGAACCCTTTTGTTTGATATTTATCAATTGGCTAAAGAAGGTGTTGCTCTTTGTATCCTCATAATGTGCTATCATTTCCTCTGTAAAAATTGACCAAGTGACAATTTGTTCATGAGAGTAAATCCATCGCTACCATACAAATGTATTTTGTTCTAAATGTAAAGTTGCAACGCGTACCTTTTGTGTTTTTTGCACATTATTGAGATCAAAATATTTCTCCATCTATAGTATCCATGTTACGAGATACTTTCTATCAAACTTCCTCATATCCATCTTTGGAATATGGGGGTTCTTCCATCCAACATTAGAGTTTATGAAATCACGATTAACATTTATTTTTTTCTCATCATGAGTTTCCTCTACTATATTTTCACCATTAAGAAACATTTCTTATATCAACTTTGTCAATCCTTCCATGTCTGCTTTTAGATCATTCTTCATGTTTTCCATGTTGTATTTCATTTTTTCTTCCATGTTATATATCTTAGCTTCCATGCCAGCTTCCATGCCATACATCTTAGCTTCCATTCCTTTCTTCAAATCATTCATATTATTCTTCAAACAATCCATCTTCGCTTTCACGCCTTTCTTCAAAACTTCCATTTCATTTTCTGTTGCTCTTTGCGAGAGCGAAATTTGGTGCACTTGCTCTTATAATTTTGATAGATCATGTTGCAATTCTTCATTTTCATGAGTCATAGTAGAGTACTCTGGGGGCTTAATGTGTGTTGAATTATTTTTAGGAGGTATTTCAGAACCCAATACTGAAATATATGCTCAATAGGCCCTTGGAATCACTTCAAATTGATTTTTTTTTACACAAGACTTATGCAATTTGGAAAAAAATACACAGGTCCTTTTTCTTGCTTTTGAGGAGCTTGATATTGAAACTGAATTATCTCTATGATTTCAGATCTTCAATATCTAAAATTTGGCACTGAGGTAGCCCTCTAAATTCTCTTCCGAATGCCACAGGTCTGAACTGATTTGGATTCTTGAAGGAAAATTTGTGCCCAATCTACTACAATGACCTAATTATGGACTGGTTCAGTATAGTGAACTTGTACGACTTGCCACGTGTCACTGTTTCCTCCTTCTGCTTTGAAATTGATAGAAAAGAAACTAAATTATGTGTTCTTGTGGCCAATTTTTACATAATTCCAATCCGATGCTCAAATAGAGAGTTGTGAATATTTTCCCACAATCACCTCTTTGAGATGAAATTCAGGAGCTTGCAAAAGACCTAACTTCCACAGACCATATATTCCAAAAATTTTCGAACCAAGATCTGAAATTTTGTGACGATGTTCCTCAAAATTTTGGCTTCTCACTCTAAATATTTAAGCTTCTGAGCCTTCGTAGAAAAAAATTTATAGTGAAAATTCCACGATGACCTGTTTGGAGCAGAAAAACCCTAGAATCCAAAGCTCTGATACCAAATGTTGAGAAACCAACTCCAAAAATAGAAGAAAAGTGATATCAACACCTTAGAAATAAGCCACTTTGAGGGGGAAACCTCCAATACATTACATGAATGAAAAATTCGTGGATGATACAAATGATAAAACCTCCTTTCTATATATAGGAGTCCCTGGGGCCAAAATGTAATCCTAGCCGACCTAACAATAATAATTGAATGGCACAATAATAACAATATGGGGGTTACAGGGGTACAACAATAACAATAAGGGGGTTACACTAACAACAATAAGGGACTAAACTAGTAATATAGGGACCTAACATGCACTTTGTAGTAACTTTTGTTCAACTGATTTATCATTAGGATCCCCTCCAATTTTTACAATTATCTTCTTCAACTCTTCATTCTGAGTTGAAAGAGCCCTGGAATTAGCCTTCTCCAATTTTACCTATTTTATCACTTTTCCTAACATATTTTCTACCTTATGAGCAGTTGCACTAGTTTTAGTTAGGTCATTAACAATCAATTGGTTTGTGAGCATATGCAAATTAACTTTATCAAGTAAAGGGATATTCTTAACATCAATAGTTAAATTAATAGTTGTAAAACTACTGTATGAACCTACTGTCATTTCATATGGGTGATATAAAGCAATCTTAAAATGGTCCCTTTCTAAGTCCATAGTAGTCAACAATCTAGTTTGGTCATGAGTAATCTGATACTCAGCTTGAGCCTCCATACTAGATTTAATCTTCTGATTCTTTTCTGCAATTTGAGAAAAAACTTGCTTGATCAAAGGAACTTGATCATGAACATCTCCATGTGTTGATGGTGAATTTGGTGCATTTTCAGCATCTACTAATTTAAGAAGGGAACCTGGTTCTTTCCTTGGTATTTCTTCAGTCAATCTAGCTCTCTTCTCATCTCTCTGTTCTTCATCTTAAAAATCAACAGTTTTCTCTTTGATTATTTTGCTTAATTTTTCAAAAGTGATTGGAGTCTAAATGTTGGAACTATCAGAGTCTGCAAAACTTTTGTTATCCAACTTCTCTACTTCAGGCCTACTGTCATGAAGAAAAGAAGAATAACCATTTTCAACACTTTCATTATAGATTACATTGTGAAGATCATAGGCCCATTTCTCACCTAGCAACAAGTGCATGTTTTCTAACATCCTGTTAGCTTCATTTGATATTTTCCTCATGTTCACTATGAATGGTCCCACAGACGTAGGAAGCTTAAATAAATAACCCTTCTTCATTGGAACTAAATTTACTTGATCTACATTCAGACTCTGTCTAATAAACTACAAGGAAAACAATCTCATGGGGATTAAAACTAGTAATCTATAAGGTTCAATCCTATCTCCATATAAACTAATTTATGAATGATCATCATACAAAAACCAATCCCAAATTTACAATTAGCACTTAAGTGAAGAAAATCCTAGGATTTTGGCATAAAACATGGAGGAGGAACTCCATTCAAAACCTTATATGAAATTGGCATGAAATAAGCAATAAAATTAAACACCCCTCCCTCATCTGGTTCATTTCTTATTATATCTATCCAAATTACTAATGAATGTCTTTTCTTATTTGCATCCATAATATTTAACCCCAAATGTAAAAATTCTTCTACATTTTGATACAAGAATAAATAAGTGATCAGTGAAGGAAACCTAAAAGGCCCGGTAAGGGACAAGCTCATAAGCTGAGTGTTAACGTTCTCTTGCCAGTAAGAGGGAATATCCAACACCACTTTAGGCTTCATCATCAAGGAAAATAACCCCAATGTTGACCTGTCAATTTGAGCATCATCCTCCTTTCCAAGTATCTTTGACAGATATTATAGTACTGGCTTGACTTCTGCATCAAAAATATCCAATGGGAACTCTTTATCATCTGCAGAAAAACATTTTGTGTCTGGCTTCAAAAAGAAGATAACCTGTGTAAACTCTTGTCCTACAAGATTATCATAAAATGCTTCCAATGATTCCTCAGTGAATTGGACATAAGATTCAGACTTGGGATAACAAAGGGCTTGATGGGCTACTAAGTTGTGACTTGAAGAACATTCTCCCCTAAAAAATTCATCACAAAGCATTTGTCGGGATACAATGCAGACACTAACCAATGCACAAATTCGGGAAAAAGATGGGTTTTGGGAATGCATGCAAACAAAACACTGGAGTGACCATGGCTGAAAAAATGGGGAAACTTTTCTCATTTATAATAACTCACTAGTAGAAGGGGAAATGTTCAACGGTGAAGCTAGTATCTCTAATGTCTTGCTTAGTGTCCATGAGAGGGATATGGCTAGAAGAGCCAGACAGAGAATACTGCTTAGCCATGAAATAGTTCAACGCATCAGACAATTAAACGCAGAGGTAATCAATTACATTGACTAGGATGACTTCTCGGACAACTGGGAATGAAAATCAATAATGAAAAGGAAAACTTCAACAACTTATATATATGGCACGGAGTTTCAAACATTAATGCCCATTTAATGCTTGATCAGAAATGTAATGGCACCATGACGCGATAGATGAGCTATCTCGTAGCTGGATGCATATGTCACTGTGGGGGTGCTCTAGGGTATGGAGCATCCATCAGGGTTATACCCCAGTAGTGGTTGTGAACCGCCGATCTTGATCAACAGGCACTTAACTGAGTCAAATGTGGAGGCACCACCTCTGCTACTTGTGCTCTGTTTGTGCTCATTGGTTTCTGTTGATCTTTGTTAACTCGAATTTATTTTAATCCCACTCGATGATTAGCACAAGTGTTAATTCAACAGGAAGTCCCACCTTCACATTATTTTGAACAACATATTAATCATATGACATACAAAAATAAAATGATTTTCCGGCATATGAAACATTACATTTTGTCATATTTCCAAAATATATGCTTTTTTTGTATTTTTAGAAATAGAATAAATAAAATGCAAATGAACCACAACATCTGGCTCCACCTGGGGATAGTCTTTTTTGCCACAAAACACTAAGAACCACATATTAGTTCCTTCACTTTGGGCATGGAGTCAAATATTGTTTGGTGATATATGAATAGTGAATAGTTTGGTATTTACAATTGTGAAATCCTAAACTTTAATGCTGGAAATAATGTTTCAGATATTTCCCATTCACAGGAAGTTGTACTGATTCACCATCTAGATCTTCCAAAGTGAACGTGTTATTTGACCTTACCTCAGTAATTTTGTATGGACCATACTAGAGAGGATAAAACTTACCATGCTTCCCCTTTTCTTCTCTTTTGGTGTCCCATATTAATACCAAATCTCCTGTTTGGAAGAGAATTTATTTTGCTTTTCTGTCAAATATAGACTTCATATTTTGTTGATAAGAAATCAAGTTATCTCTGACTTTTTTTATGTTTTCAATTGACTCAATTACTTTGTTCATTCTTCTCATGAGAGCATTAGGTTCTTCCTGAGCTTCTTGAAGGAAATAAATCACTGGTTTTGCCAACTGAGTAGGAAATATTACTTGAGTTCCATAAACCAATTCATGGGGAGACTTACCAGTGGACCTTCTAGTAGTTACTCAAACTGCCCAAAGGGAAAACTTCAACTTCAAATCCTAGTCCTGATTTTCGATGATTGTCTTCTTCAAGATTTTGACCAATGTCTTTTTTGAAGATTCTTCCAATCCATTCCCTTGGAGATTATATGCTATGTAATGCGATAAAATAACATTATATGTTTGAACTAAATTAATGAATCGAGCAGATTTGAATACCTCAGCATTACCAGTTACAATTTTGACTGGACAGCCAAATCTATTGAAAATGTTCTCCTGTAGGAAATTCATCACTACTTGTTCTTTTTCTTTTTTCACTACAAGGAAAAGACCGTCTAGCATAGGTTATAAAGGAGGTTTTTAGTGTTATAAAATTGGCCAAAATTGTCTAAAAAACATTTGCTACAACATCCATTTATGGTTACATAGGTTTTGGCGGAGCTTTTAACTGAAATTCAACACAACTAAAAAAAAACGAGCGGCCGAAGGTTATTACAGATGTTTTTTTTTCATTGATGCGCTACTCTGGCTTTAACACACTAGTGCATACATGTAGAAGGTACCCCGGGGTGGTCGAAGGAGAATCCACCGGGCCGTTAAGATATAAAACCGCACTGGTCATAGTGTTGGTGATACAATGCACGAGGTCGTTCTAATTGGTCTTGGGATTTGTGTGGTTCCCATAGGCCATATCAATGCACCGGTGCATAGACTTCTAAAAACGCACTGGTGCACAGTATCACACAAATGCATTGAGATTTATAATTGGTATCGGTATTCGTGTGGTGCCCATAGGTCATGCAAATGCGCTGATGCATATAGACACATAAACGCCCCGGTGCGTAGTAACGCACAAACGCACCGAGATTTATAATTGGTATCAATATTATTGCAGTGCCCATAGGTCGTACAAAGGCACCAGTGCATTAGAAACATAAATGCATCGGTGCATCATACCACACAAACGCACCGATATTTTTAATTGGTTTTGGTATTTGTGCAGTGCCCATAGGTTGTATAAGAAACGCACTGGTGCGCTTCAGAATACAAACGCACCGGTGTACAGTAACTAACACGCACTGGTTTTCGTTTTGTATTTTTTAGACACATCGACCTGTGATAGTGCAATTATTGTGATTTTTTAAAAATTCATCATTCATCAAAAGTTGACACATCTTATAACAATATTCATATTAATTATCATTATTATATATATATATATATATATATATATATATATGAATAAGATAGTCTTTGTCATACAAAATGGGACAATTATTAGTATCCCTTTGTCTTTCGATTGGGACACTATGTCCATTACATTAAACAAAATCTTTGATTTCACAGACATATTTCAAAAAATACAATGCCTTGCTTTGATATCCAAACATAGTGATCATCATTCTTCGCTTGAACTATTGTCACTGCTAGAGCTACTTCCATGACTTGGGTTATTTCCAGGAATTTTTTGTTCACGGTGTTGATTGTTTTCTTCTTCTTCACCTTCCATCTACAAACATAAAAATAAATTGTAATGAGTGTATATACATTGGTGAGAGTAATGAAAATTTCAATATTAAATAGTATACATCAATGTAAATCGAAAAGAAAGGGCGTACCATTGCAACAATTAACTCATAAACTATACACATTCTTTAAAAACCATGTAACATGCCATCTTTCAAGATTTCATCTATTGGCACAGTTCCATACTTTGTTTCCTACAAGTTTTATACCCCATAACAAATCATATATATATGACCGATCGCCGTTGTCAGTCTTAGAAACACACCACACAAACAGTATAATAGACCGTACGGTGCTCTATGTAACCAAGGATCACTGGTGTGTTACATGTCAACCACCGCACTGATGAACCATGATAAAATAATAAAAATTGTCCAGTGTTAGTTTTTGTAGCATAAACCAGTGCCATATTTTACATATGGTGCACTAATTAAAAAAAATTATTTTTCAATTTTTTATCACATTACCTTCATGGTGCGCTTGTACAACAAGAGCATCGGTGCGCTAGGTTACGCTGAGCGCACCAAGGAAAAAAAATATGTTTTTTTTTTTATAATTCACGTAAGGGCCGACATGGGTTGGGATCTGACTATGCAAATCGTCCCGTCGATTGGATGTCTTAGGTCTATATGTAGCAATAAAAACCCTATAAATCTAAATTGAAAAGCCCTAATTTTGAAATCACAGAAAGAGGGAGAAGAAAGGGTAGAAACAAAAAGAATGTAGGGTTTGTATTTTTTGAAAGTGTTTTTTTTTTTTTTTTTTTGCGAAACAGAATGTTCACGGTGCACCATAATGAAATAGCACACTGGCTGCATATTTTACAAATGACACACTAAAAAAAAATATTTTATTTTTATTTTTTATTTTTACCACAGTACTTCCGCGGTGCACTGGGATAATAGAGCACACTGATGATTTTTTTTTTTTTAAATTTACGCAAGGGCCGACATAGATTGGGATTTGACTATGCAAGTCGTCTCGTGGGTTGGATGTCTTAGGCTTATATTTAGCAATACAAACCCTATAAATATAAATTGAAAATCCTTAATTCTGAAATCACAGATAGAAGGAGAAGAAAGGGCAGAAAGAAAAAGAATGTAGGGCTTGTTTCTAAAATGGGTTTTTTTTTGCAAAACAACACATTCGCGGTGCACCATAATGAAATAGTGCGCCGGTGCCATTGTTACATGTGACGCACTAACAAAAAAATATTTTATTTTTCTTTTATTTTTTATCACTGTACTTTCGCGGTGCGTTGGTATAACAGAGCGCACTGAGAAAAAAGTTTTTTTTTTTTTTTAAATTCACGTAAGGGTCGCCATGGATTGGGATCTGACTATTTAAGTTGTCATGTGGGTTGGATTTCTTATTAATATAAAAACCCTATAAATCTAAATTGAAAAGCCCTAATTTTGAAATTACAGAAAGAGGGAGAAGAAAGGGCAGAAATAAAAAGAATCTAGGGTTTTTTTTATCTGAAAAATGCAGAAAAAGTAAAAATAATTGCAGAAAAAGTAAAAAAAAACAATAAACTTTGATTTTTTTCTTTTACTACATAAAAAAACCTGCAGAAAAGGTAAAAAATAAAAATAAACATTGATTTTTTTCTTTTTCTGCAAAAAAAACTACAAAAAAAGTAAAAAAACAATAAACTTTATTCACATCATTTGAAATTCTATGCTACATGGTTTGAATCACTAGAGGTTTGGAATTCTGATTGTATGAATACTTCTGTTCGAACGTATTTCCCTACTCCACAGTACTCTCGTGCTCTATTTGCTCTAGGTATGTATCCTGGAAATCTCTGGCTGAAATTTTTTGCAAAAATAGTGAAATAATGAAAAGTGTTTAGTATTTAAATAAATGTTTTATGAAATTAGATTTTTGAAAATAGTTTGCTACCCATTTTTCAATTTACCGTTTTTTTTTTCACTTAAAGAAAATAGAGTTGTGCTTTTTTTATTCTTCTCTGGTGCGTCCCTTAATCGAACCGCATCGGTGCGTCTGGGTATAAAACGACATTGGTGCGCATTATAAAAAATGCACCGGTACAGTGATCTATACATTAGGCACCGAAATTACATTTAGATGTGTGCACCAAAATTTGTTATTGTTTTTCTCAAATGCAAGGTTAAAATATCATAATTATATGGAATGGACAATTCTTCAAAATCTAGCTCGTTCCATAATATTTCTCAAAGTCCATCGTGGATTTCTTCCTATCCATATCGAGATGTAATATTTACTTCAGATTTTATTTATATTTTCACTATCTAATTGAATTTATGTTTTTTATCCATGCAGTCAATCATGCACAGCTTAATTAAATTTATAATTTATACAAATTTGCAGGTTCATGCAGATTCAACATCGAGTTCAGATGCACAAAATATTCAAAATGCTCCAGAACATCGGAAGTTGTTATCAGGAGCTGCATACCGCAAGGCGCATTTGGTAGATGAAAATGGACAGCCGCTTCACCCTGCCAATTGTAACAATATTGCATCTTCTAGCCACAATCCCAGGACAATGATGGTAATAGTTATAATTTTTTGGTATATATATAAATTAATATGTAATTATTTCAACGTCAAACCAATTTATAATCATGCAATATTGTCAACATGGTTACTAATTGATATCATATATTTTGTACTAATCATGTTCAAATATTTTTTTTTTAATTATTAGGATTCTAGTGATGATGAACGACCTACCTACCTAATTCTAAAGTACATGAATTTATTTGCATTATTTTCTAAAATTTATTATGTTACAATAATTCATATTATTCTAGATTTATTATTTTAAAATTAGTTAAAATTTACAAATTTAAAAATTTTAATAAATTCATTTCACATTAATACAATTAAAATTTTACAAATATTTTACATACAATTACAATTACAATTACAATTACAATTTTACAATTTCACATACAATTACAATTAAAATTACAATTACAATTTTAGAATTTTACATACAATTACAATTTTACAATTACAATCAATTCACAGTAATATAGTTAAAATTTTACAAATATTTTACATACAATAAGAATTACAATTACAATTACAATTTTACAATTTCACGTACAATTACAATTACAATTACAATTTTAGAATTTTACATATTTACAATTACAATTTTACATATTAAAAAATTGCAATTACAATTACGATTTTACAAATTTACATATATACCATTACAATTACAATTTTAGAATTTTACATACAATTAGAATTACAAATATTACAATTTTACAATATCATGATTATTTAATATTAAATTAATTAATAAACGTCACGTTCATGATAACCATCGTACAAACATCATATTTGACTAAAAAACACATTCAAAATCGCTAACATCATCGTGATCATGATCATCTAACAAAACAAAATTAACATCATCACAACACAAACATCAAATATACATCTCATGTCAAATAACTCATGCTATCACATACATATCTATCTACAAGCTACACCTTAAATGAACATATCTAACATGACCTAACAATATACACATCATGATGATCACCAACATGTAAATTAAGTACAACTGCAACATGAGCATAGAATACATGGACCATATATATATATATATATATATATAACTGAATAATGTTAAAAATGAATAACTGTAATATAAATGTCATGGATCAGCTGGTGGTAATACAACATCAATATCAGTACTAGTGGAGGCCTGCTCAGTCAATGGTGCAACCTCGACAGTGGATGGTTCAGCCTGCTCATGATCATGAGTACTGATGGATGCTGCAGGCTGCTGACTGGATGTGGCCGATGGTCCAACCTCATCTCCATGACGACTATTGGTAGATGGTAGTGGAGGCTCATGCTCATCGGGCACGGTGCAAGGTGAACAATCATGAGATGATGAGTCCCTACTCACGGACTGTCCATAATGTGTTGCGGCTCGACCACGCTGTAACGTGCAACAATCCTCCTCATTTGCGTAACAGCTGTCATAACTCCTACAACATGTCGCATCAGGCTGTACATGTCAAGTGGCATGTCTCTCCACATCTGTACAGCCTATCATCGGCCTGTATGTCTCTGTAATGAGCGTGCTTGATGCCCATATCAACAATCAATGCACTGAGTTGATCATCTAACTCCATCCTGTATCTAGCATCAAGTCGACCGTGCCTAGCAAAAGGCAGTACCAGTGCACCAGCAGGAGCAAGTCTCTCTGTAATGGCCTCCTGATGATCCTCGATATCTGGCATGCCCTAATTGTCATCAGGATCCACACCTGGATCATTCGGTGGTGCCGACATGTTGTCGCCATCAAAAGAGCCAATGTTTACAAAATATATACAAGTACACAACAATAATTAGACAATTTAATTACACAATTTAATAAAAACAAGTTAAAGAACATGTTAGAATAATTTTGAATATATAAAACAGTAATATTACCTCTATCATCTGGTGGCTTATTAGTTGTGAAGAGGATGTTGGCACAACCTCCCCAATCCAAACCCGCGTAAGGATAGGGGACCATAACGAAGGGATGCTGATCAACACTGGCTAGCAACTCCAATGCATCATGTGATATCCTCATTGGAAACAGATTCTTGTCCCTCTTGGGCATAATTTTCCCCCACATGTGCATACGTGCCTCAAACATCAGCCTACGAGGCTACCGAAGAAAAATAGGGCTCGTCTCTAGAAGCCTCTCAAAAAATAAACAAAAAAGCTCTGAAGCAAAAGGGAATTTCACCCTCCCTTTTTCATGAGCACGACATCTATCTAAGGTTGTATAGAACTACCACAAAAAAATGGTATACCACCTAACAAGTCATGGCTCCTGTACTAAAGAATCAACATAATATAGAAGCGAGAAAATAATGTGTTGCCCATCACTGGTGTTGTGAAAAATGGTCGAAATGATAAGTGAGAGACACTGCACCTCCTCCCTACCAAATGCACCAATACGTAACTAAACTCTGGCGACCTGAAACTCTACAAGAAACAATACATTTGCTCCAATGTATCTCTGGGAGTAAACTAACTAACTCCCTTCTACACAGCTAGCTGGAACCTCTGGGAACGATGGAAAATCCACCCCTCTCCTCGATATCCCTGTAATGAAATATATATCCTCCTCAGTGGGCATGTACCACTAGTTGATACCAACTCGGAAAGTCTATTGCTGGGAATTCCACCTTCAGATAAGATGTCTCAAGAAAAAACTATTTCCCTTTAGGGAAGTAGCCTCCTCATAGTACTTGAGGAGGCCTACCTGCCTTAGGAGCCCCTACGTAGCTGCTATAATAGGGCGAGGGTACACATCTCTCTCCCTCTCTTGTGCCTCCCATAGGTTAACTATGTTATACTGCTCCACCTATTGTTGTTTTTGTTCCCCCTCTTCTCTCCTTTCACGTCTCTGAATGATTGACATATTAAAAAAAAAAAATTATTAAATGAGACATGTATTTAGAAATATACATATATAATTTTTTTTTGAAAAAAAATAAAAAACAGTTAGTACGCCAAAAACACAATCACGCGCTAGTCTCGGTGCTTCTTTCTACAGAGCGCACCAGCGTTGGTGCACCTAATAATATTAAGCACCTCAAGGACGATGCTCCAGAAAACTTTTTAGCACACCGTTGACTATGTACGGTGTTAGGAGGGTGGTGTGCTGACTAAACTCTACACCTTAGGGCATATAGTTAAGTCAACGAACCGACCTCCTGTCCTCATGACATGGTGAATGTTGCGGCCTTTTATAAGGCCGCAGCATTGACACAGTCGAAAAACGAAAAGTCATGCGCTGAAAAAAATAGCCGTCTCGGGGTTGCTATTTTGGTCAACACAGTGCGTCGCCCCTATTCCACTAAGTCAATGGTGCGGCTGGGTAACCGACCGCATCACACTTTTAAAAAAAAATTAAAATAACATGGTGCACCTTCGGTACCTCCCCGGAACCGGTGCGGATACCATTAGCACCGGTTTACCAAGCCGACCTGTTGACCATGTTGAAATGCGGTATGTTGTGCACTGACAACATTACCTACCCCGAGGTGGATAATTCAGTCAACGTACTATGTTGTCGCTATTCCACATTGTCAACTGTGCGGCCTAGTAAACGACTGCACCACACTTTTTTAGTTTTTTTAAAATAGCATGGTGTGCCTGTCGGTACCGCTGCAGAACCAGTGCGGATACCATTAGCATCAGCCGCGGTGCGGCCTATAAATTTACAAGAAGCACCACAAACCTATGCTAGCCAAACGGCTCGAGCGCACTGTGCGACAAAAACTTCTTTTTCTTTTAAATGGTTAATTTTAAGGTTTTTTGAAATTCTAATCCGCTAAAAGGCTTAATTATGGAAAAAAAATAAAAATACCTCTATATTTTCCCGTCAAGGAGGCATATTGGCTGTAAAATTTGCAAAAGAAAATTTGTCCAATGTTTTGCAAAATTGAAGATGGAGATTGGTGGGCAATGCATAACGACAGTGCGTGCAATGAGTGCAATGGGAGCACCAATGTGAGGGTGGATCAGACAAGGATAAATTGCACCGGTGCTTGAGAGCTCTGTAGCACTAACAAAAGTGAAAAATATGGTTTTTTGGCTGTAATGTTTTTTTATTTAACCCTATTTGGGTGTGCGGGGCTTTATGGGCACACCAGTGCATTTTATTCATTCTGCACTGGGCAATTTTGGTATTCATGCACTTTTTATCAGGCACCAGTGTGGACATTTTGTAATGCACTGGTGCGGTACAGTAATACAACGCACCGAGCGGGTGTGTACGGAGTGCATGGTGTCCGGTGTGCCAATGTTTTGTGTGGTTTTTTGGCCATAATATTTTTTTTATTTAACCTTGTTCCGGTGCGCGAGGTTTTATGGACACGCCGGTGCATTTTTGGCATTCCCCACCGGGCAGTTTCTATTTTCGCGTGCTTTTTATGAGGCACTGGTGCGGACGTTGTGTAAAGCACCGGTGCAATACAGTAATAAAATGCAACGGGAGGGTGTCTATGGAGCGCACGGTGTCTGGTGTGCCAATGTTTTGTGTGGTTTTTTTTCCGTAATTTTTTTTTTATTTAACCCTGTTCCGATGCACAGCGTTTATGGGCGCACCAGTGCAGTTGCTTCATTTTGCACCAGGCAGTTTTTGTTTTCGCGTGCTTTTTATGAGGCACTGGTGTGGAAGTGTTGTAAAGAACTAGTGCACTAGAGAAATACAAAGCACTGAGCAGGTCCGTACGGAGCGCACGATGTCTAGTATGCCAATGTTTTGTGAAATTGTTTTGCTGTAAATGTTTTTTAGTTAACCTTGTTCCGGTGCACGGGGTTTATGGGCGCAACGGTGCGTTTTCTTCATTCCGCACCAGATTGATTATGTTTTCACGTGCTTTTTATGAGGCAATAGTGTTGAAGTGTTGTAAAGGACTAGTGCGCTACAAAAATAAAATGCATCGGGTGAGCGTGTATGGAAAACATGGTGTTCGATGTGCCAATGTTTTGTGCGCACTGATTCTTTCTCGTGTTGAACGCATTGGTACATTTTATGGTGATAAGCACACCGGACGAAAAATATCTAGAAACACCTCCACATGCCAACCTCCTCTAGTAACCTCCACTAGAAATAGATGTCTGGGGTATTTTTATAAGGGGTTCCTCAAAAACATCCACTAGAGGGTCTTTTCCTTGTAGTGTTTAGTGGATATTGCTTCAACCCACTTTGTGAAGTAATCAGCGGCAGTTACAATCCACTTGAATTGTCCACTTGATGGTGGATTGATTTCCCCAATAAAATCCAATCCCCATTTCCTGAAAGGTTCTTTAATGAATACTGGGATGAGAGGTAATGGAGTAAGTCTTTTCTTTTCAGCAAATAACTGAAATTTCTGACAACTTTTGACCAGTCTATTTACATCTACAAGTAGGGTGTTCCAATAGAAACCTGACTTGAGAATCTTATGAGCAGTGACCTTCCAGCTGTAATGACCTCCACACATAATTTCATGATACTCCTTGATGACTTCAATAGATTCACCTTCAATTAAACATAACAATAAAATATCATCAGGATCTTTCCAGTATAGCTTTGCTTCTATTATAAAATATGGCTGAGATTTGAGCTTGAGAGCTCTCCATTTTGTTCTATTTAGTGAACTTGGAAAAGAAAAGAAACACAGGTAATGCACAATGTCCTTATACCAATTTGAGCTCAAAAATTTGTATTGAATACCTGTTTTGGAATTTCTCTTACCTTCTTCATTGACAACTCCATCCATTGGTGCCAACAGATTAATTCCCGAGGCTTGGAAATTTGTTTTTGTAAACAACATTGCTAAACCATATGCCTTGACTAATTTGGTGGGTTTAATGCCCAAATCATACTCCTAGATTTTTTCTATCCATTTTCCTCTTTTTCCTTCAACATCACTTTGACCCAGCACATCTTTAACAACATAATTAGGGACATAAGGAGTTATATGGGATTGTAACACATAATTCCTTAAGGCTTTCAGTGCTTTGACCAATGCATACACTTGTTTCTCCAAAATTTTATACTTGAGCTCAACACTTGTGAGAACTTTACTGGAAAATTCCACTCGCTGCTCCTTACCATCCTCATTTTTCTGCAACAACATAGCAAAAATAGTAGTGGGGGATGAACATGCAAATACCTGAAAGGATTTTTGATAATTTGGACTAATCGGCACTGGGGCTTTCTGAAGTGCCTCCTTTAATCTAGCAAATGCTTCTCTTTCTTCCTTATCCCATATTAATTCTGCATTTTTCTTCAACATGTCTGTTATATTTCTCACAATTTCAGCATAATTTGGCACAAACCTCCTCAGAAAGTTTAGTTTTCCCAAGAATCTCTGGATATCTTTCTTACTTCTGGGTAAAGGAATTGTTTGAATGGCTTCCACCATTGCTGGATCAATATTTAATCATTTTTTCGAAACTATGTGACCCAATAATTTACCTTCTTCTAAGGAAAATAAATATTTCTTGGGATTTAGTGACAAACCAAACTTTCTACACTTTTGAAAGGTATTTTATAAATGATCCAAGTGTTCATCATATGACCCTGATAAAACAGTTACCATCCAGATATATAACCACAAATTTGTCACCAAAAAATGCTATTTCCATGGCCCTCTGAAATGTTGCACCTTAGTTCATAAGGCCAAATGACATCCTTGCATACATGAAGGTGCCCCAGGGGGTTGTGAAAGTTATCTTCTTCTTATCTTCTGTTTCAACTTCCACCTAATTATACCCGCAGAATACATCAACCATAGACATCCTATAAGCTCTTGTAACCTTCTGTAAGACATAATCCATTTTAGGCAAAGGATAATTATCTTTTGGAGAGGCTCTATTCATATTCCTGAAGTCCACACATAATCTTATTTCTCCATTTTTCTTCCTCACAGGAACCAGATTAGTAACCCAATATGAATATCTGAGAGGGACTATGATATTTAACTGCAACAATTTCTTCACTTATTTTTTAATTGGAGCTAGCAACAATAGATTAATTTGTCTGAGCTTCTGTCTGTGTGGTTTGATTCCTTCCTTCAATGGAATCATGTTTTGAATTATTCTTTTGTCATATGTTTTCAAGTCCTCATACGACCAAGCAAACACATCCATATAGTTCTTAAATAGATCAATGTACCTTTCTTTATATTTTTTAGGAACACCTTTGAATAGTTTCACCATCTTTCGCTCCTTCTGGGTTCCAAATTTATAGTCTTCCATTTCTCCCTCTTGATGTAATTTCTTTGAATTAACAACAACATCATTAGAATCAAATAATATTTCAAGGGGAACTAATCCTTTAGGAAGTAAATTATCTTTTAATTGGATAATTTTCTTCTCACCTATTGACTACTTAATATTCTTCAGTTCTCCTTTCTGCTCTGCCTATTATTCTTCTTGAACTATCTCAACATCTTCAAAATTTTCAATCATTGTCAGTAAATTATTTATCTTCTCATCATCTTCAAACACTTTCCAATGTTTAACATTGTCAGGAATGGAGGACATGTGTCTAATTTCAATCTCATACCTCAATCGTGGATTCATAGGTGGCTTGAAGGTGCTAGCCGCAACTGCTAACAAATATTCCATCCTATTCTCCTCCCTCCGAATAAACTGAATATTGAAGGCTTCAAAATAGTTCTCAACAAGATCCCAAATTTCATTCCTATATGATCTTAACCTTAGATACTTGGTTCTACAAATATTTTTAATTTGACTTATAATTAATTTAGAATCACCAAAAATGGAAATACACTGAATTCCCATTTGTTTAGAAGTTTTAAGACTTAAGGTCAAGGCCTCATACTCAACTACATTATTTGTTGAATCAAAATATAACTTAAAAGAAAAAGGCATAAGATTACCTTCTCGAGATACCAATAAGAATCTAGCTCCTGTGCCATCCTTGGAGTAGGCACCATAAAAATAGCATTTCAAAATATTTTTTGAATATAGCTCATTATGTACAATTTCTGAAGAGAGTTTTTTATCTGTGTAATTAGCAAATTTTTCATCTTCATGTAGCATAAAACAAGAAAGGTCTTATTTTTCCTGATTATAAATGGGGGAATTACCTGCATATTTCTTTATGGTGGTTTACATAAATCTTCTTTCTCTATAAAATATTCTTTCTTCTCAATTGAAAACAGGAATGATAGCATAAGTGAAGTCTAATTTTAAAAATCCTCCCAACTTTTCTCGCCGAGATCTTGAAAAAACAACCCAAATCTCACTAGAATATCAGCAACCACTACATCCATCATAATAATTTTTGCTGGAATCTGTGTTAAAGATACTACCATGTCTTTGATTACCGAAACACATTTTACCCTCTTAGAATCAAATGAGTACAAGTCCCTGTATGGTTTAGCAATATTTAAATTCAACTCTTTCATAACAGACAATGGCATAATATTGGGAGAAGCACCTGAGTCCAACATGGAATTATGGAGAATAAAAACATGAAGAAGCAATGAGATGTAAAATGGAGGAACAAAAGAATCTACTTCTTGTACATGAGGACGAAAAGTGACTATTGGTTTTGCTACTTACAAGTTCACAATATCACCTATATCTTCACATCCTTAAGAGATTAATGAATTCTAAAATTTATTTTTGGTAACCTGGTGCCTTAGCTAATTCAAGGAGATGCACCTAAATCTTGACCTTCTCCAACTCCTTTGATAAATTGAAAAATTGAATTTTCTTGACATTCTTCACAGGTTCTTCTTCATTCCTTCTAGGAATTGAAGTTTGTTCAGGCACAAGAACGGCCTTCTACAAAATATTAGTATAAGGCTGGTTTTGGGAAGATTCAGCCTGTTGCACTTCTATTCTATCTACTAGATTCATAGGTTATTTCCCTTTATCTTCTTTTTTAACTGAGTTATTTTTTTATGGAGTCACCATTGGAGAAGGAACATAATCTTGTTGTTCGCCTTCATCATCTTGCACCCTAGATCTCTTTCAAGATCTTAAATCATACTTCTTATGCAACTCAGCTTGCATGAAATCTATAAACTTCCTACAATATGCATCCATCTCATCTTGATCAAAAGACACTTCAGCTTCAGCATATTCTCCCTCACAATCTTCCTCTTCTTCTTCTTCTCTCGTGTACATAGTAGATATTCTATCTTCGGCTTATTTTTTATCATCTTCTGTTGATTGTCTAGGTGCTGATTCTATATACAGCGGTACTTGAACTTGGTCTTGATCTTTTCTCTCCCTCTGCAAAATTTGTAGGGGTTGTTTTCTGAATTGAGGATTAAATCCTCCTCTGTTTTTTTGTAACAGTCTTTGGGAGTTTTTACTTTCCAACTCCATATTCACTAGTTTGTTTGACAAATTTGTAATCACCTTTGTCATATCATCAATTCTTTGATGTTGTGGTATTATTTTTCTTTTCCCTTCTCTTGAAGTGAATACTTTTCTTTAATTTTTCCACTTGCAGTTATATTAGCTTCAATTTCCAATGCATATGTTTGTATTTGTTCAAGAGTATGGGATCTCCTCTCTCTCAGTGTAAAAATAAAATCATCTTCAAAATCCCCAGAAAAAACTACCTTTGCTCCAACAAGAGGGGGCTTCATGTCTACAGGTGAACTATTGTACAATTTGTTGAATCTCTTAACAAACTCATAAATTTTTTCATTAGTATTTATTTTAATTTACATTAAACTGTGTCAATGAATAACCATGATCTCTCTTTTCTCCCCATCTCTGAGTGAATTGATTTAATAACTCTTCCTAGTTATTAATTGAACCATTTGGTAAACCTTTGAACCAATTTATAGCCTCTCCATTTAGAGACTACACAAAAACTCTCATTACAACATCAAAATGTTCTACATTTAAATTTTCAGCAAAAGTGAAAAACAAGGGTAAATGTTGTTCTGCAGTTACTTCATCTTCTCTAGTGAAACGAGGAAGTAGTTTAAGGTATTCTTGAGGCATGTCATTCATTGGTTGTGGAATATTAAGTGGTGCATATCTATTCATTAAGAAAGTTGGTGCTACCATATTTACACCTTAATTAACTACTCTTTGAGTGGATGAGGTTGATGAACCTGCTGTAAAAGTTAATGAAGGTGGTGAAAAGACTGATATGGGAGTGGGTTGATGAAAAATGGCAGAGGAACCAACAACTATAGTTTTTTGAGCTTGTGTAAAGGTAAAATAAACATAATCGAAAGAATTTTTTTCCAACTTAGGTTCTTGAAAATGAATGGGTGTGAAAGGTGAATCTTGTTCCAAGAAAGGGAGTTCCTTAGAAATATATTCAAACAAAGGGTTATGAGAACAACTTCCAGGATTAGACAATGTAGGATCAAATATTGAAGGGGGTTTTTGTCTCTGAGCCCTTTTAGAAACCAATATTTCTGGATCTGACAAACTATTAAATTTCTGCTGCGAGGTATATGACCTCTTGTGAGGCCTTTTGAAAGCCAGAATTATGAAAATAACAGATAGAGCCGAATATTTCCTCCTCACTGTACAACCAAAGGAAATAGAACAAAAACCCAGGGAAAATGAGCTTTTCTTCTTCATCCCTGGAAACGGCACCAAAAAATGTTGTATCTTAAGAGAAAATCCCTTGGTTGTGGTAAGGAATCAGTGCTTTAGACATTTTATAAATGAATGTCAAAAAATTATAATATCAGATGATCTCTGTTTAATGCCTTTGGAAATTAATTCTTTAATACCCTCAATAATATTATATAATGAAAGACTTCACAATGCCATTAACTGCTGATATTTGAATGAAAATAATAACTGGAAAGGAAACTCAAAATGATATGCTAAGAAACAGAATCTATCACTTTAAATCTGAAAAGAACTTTATGTAAACAGAATAGTTGGAGTGAAGGAGCGCATATTAAGGTTATTTAACTCTTACTTACAGATTTAATAATGAGGCTGACAACTACATTGCTTGACTTAATTCAAAAAATAATAAACACAGAATGAAACTGGAAGGAAAAATCAACATCAACAGGTGCAAGAAACTCAATCTTATTTCATTAATTTCTGAAAAAATTAAGTACAAAATCTGCAATCATCCATAGGTCCAAAACTTGGAACCCTCCTCTTTCTTTCTCATTTTCTTAAATACATAGAAAAGTAGTTTGTAATTGCTGGAACTACTTGTAACTACTCAAACTGCCTAGAACTGTGTAAACTACATATTACATCGCAATTTAAAACTTCATTACAACATGGATCTTTTAACAAAAAGATAAATAAAACTAAAGCATCAATCTATTTGCTGAATCTGGATTTGATTAAATATCATTGTGTGCTCTTGATTCATTGATGTGTCCTTCTAATATGCTAAGTGTCACCTGGTGAATTAGTCATCCATGCTCTACACTTCTTCCATATTTCAATGTTGGCTTTGGGATAATTGACCAACTTGTGACATTCTAATATGAAGGTAGTTTCTGTGAACAAAGTCTTTACCAACCATAATAGCTAAAAATGGCTCTATAAGAAATTAAAAATTGTAGATCCTTTCAAGTTTGCATTTTTCTCATGGGTATACATACATACATACATACATACATACATACATACATACATACATACATACATACATACATACATACATACATACATACATACATATATATATATATATATATATATATATATATATATATGATTGTTGTTTTCTCGGTGGGAGTGGTAGTAGCGGTAGTAGCGGTGTTATGGGCTGGGTACTTCCACATCTCATATTACGGGTATAATGTTCCCACCGATGGAGCCCTCTCCTTTTAGTTCTTCGAGTTCCTCTCTTTTGGGGCCCCTCCCCCAAAAGAGAGGTGCGTGATTAGCCTTTGTTTTTGTTTTCACATATATAATGCAATAAAGAAATAAGTTGTTTGAGTGACTTCCTGGTCACATGGTATACTGGTCACGTACAACTAACTAGTAACGGGGGATCTCCAACTGGTGGTCCAGATTTCATAATTAGAAATAGAATGATAAATCTCTCTAAAAAAAGGTATCTCGAGAAAAAAGAACTCTCTACACGAACTACAAAAACTCTTTCTCTTTGTTATAACTAACAGTGGCTCATATGAATCCCATGATAGAAGACCCCCTTTCAAATCTCAGCATGATGGCAGCCCTATTCTATTCCTCTTGTCAAATATGTTATCAAATCTATTTGCAGCTTGTTTAATCTCTGTCAACTTCTTCCCTATCAACTTTCTGCAAGAATTTTTCACAATCAACTTATTTATCTCTAGAACACATAATGTCCTATCTTCGATTTATTTTTCCTCCAGCTCCTAATCTGTCTTGGAATTGATAAAATCCATGAACTTATTTTCCCATAAACCTCTATTCAGAGTCTTATTTTTGTTAGCCACAACATGTTCGTGCATATCTCTGACTATGCTCTTTTCCTCTGACACTATTATCAAGGACTCACAAGCTATTTTCATGACTTCAATGATTACATTCCACACAATATCCTTTGCTTGAATCAGAGTTATGTTTCCTTTTAGCTTTTCTTTAAGACTCTTGATTTCATCATAAGCTGTCTGGAAATCTGAATTTTAATTATTGACTTCTCCTTCTTTGGCCTACATTATCTTCATCATTGTGTCAAGATCTCTTTGAGTCTTCTTAAGATCAATCTCTATCATTTTTAACTCTGTGCTCAACTGGGACAATATTGTTGTTGGATCATCAGTTTTAGATTATATGACTATAGTGCAAGAATGAGATTCAATTTGAATTTTTAGGTTAAGTACAGATTCATTTATTTTGGAAATCTCTTCCTCTTTCTGCAATAGTTGCAATAAAAGACTCTCTTTCTCATTTTCTACCTCTACTACCTCTGCTGCCATGGAATTTTATCCAGTAGGTAACTTCAACTTCTTCTTCAACACATTTATTTCTGACTCTACACTTTGTAGTAACTTCTATACAGCTGATTTATCATTAGGATCCACTCCAATTTTTACAGCTATCTTCTTTAGCTCTTCATTCTGAGTTGAAAGAGCCCTGGAATTACCCTTCTCCAATTTTAACTATTTTATCACTTTTCTTAACATAGTTTTTTCCTTATGAGTAGCTGGACTAGTTTTAGTTAGGTGATTAACAATCAATTGGCATGTTTGCATATGAAAATTAACTTTGTCAATTAAAGGGATCTTCTTAACATCAACAGTTAGAGTAACAGTTTTAAAACTTTTGGATGACCCTACTGTCATTTCAGATGGGTGAGAGAAAAAAATCTTAAACTCATCCCTTTCTAAGTCCATAGCAATCAACAATCTGGTTTGGTCAGGAGTAATCTAATACTCAGCTTGAGCCTCCATACTAGCTTTAATCTTCTGATTCTTTGTTGCAATTTGAGTGAAAAATTGATTGATCAAAGGAACTTGATCCTAAACATCTCCATGCCTTGACAGTGAAGTTGGTGCATTCTAACCATATCCTAATTGAAGAATGAAACCAATATGGGTGCTTGGTATTTCTTTAGTCAATCTAGCTCTCTTCTCGGCTCTCTATTCTTTATCTTCAGAATAAACAGCTTTCTCTTTGCTTCTTTTGCTTAATTTTTCAGAAAGGATTGGATTCTAAATGCTGGAAATATTAGAGTCTGTAAAACCTTTGTTAGCCAACTTCTGTACTTCAGGACTAATATCATGAAAAAAAGAAGAATAACCATTTTCAACCCTTCTGTTAGAGATTACCTTGTGAGGATCATAGGCCCATTTCTCACCTAGTAACAAGTGCATGTTCTCTAACATCATGTTAGCTTCATTTCTTGCTTGCCTCATGTTCACTATGAATGGTCCCATAGACATATCAAACTTAAATAAATGACCCTCTTCATTGGAACAAAATGTACTTGATCTACATTCAGACTCTGTCTAATAAACTCCAAGGCAAACAATCTCATAGGGGGAAAAATTGGTAATCTATAAGGTTCAATTTCAACTCCATATAATCTAATTTTTGAATGATCATCATACACAAACAAATCCCAAAATTTACAATTAGCACTTAACTGAAGAAACTCCTGGGCTTTTGGTAGAAAACATAGAGGAGGAACTCCATTCAAAACCTTATAGGCAATTTCCATGAAATAAGCAGAAAAATCAAACACCCCTCCCTCATCTGGTTCATTTCTTATTATATCTTTCCAAAATACTATTTACTATCTTTTCTTATTTGCATCCATAATATTTAGCCCCAAATGTAAAAATTATTCTACATTTTGATACAAGAATAAATAAGTGATTAGTGAAGGAAAACTGAAAGATCCAGTAAGGGACAAGCTCATAAACTGAGTGTTCATGATCTCTTGCCAGTAAGAGGGAATATCCAACACCACTTTAGGCTTCATCATCAAGGCAGATAACCCCAACAATGTCCTATCAATTTGAGCAACATCCTCCTTTCCAAGTATTTTTTACAGAGATTGTAGTAATAGCTTGACTTCTGCATCAAAAATCTAATGTGAACTATTTATCATCTGCAGAAAAACGTTTCAGTGTTCATCTTCAAAAAGAAGATAACCTGTGTAAACTCCTATCCTGCAATATTATCATAAAATGCTACCAATGATTCGTCAATGAACTAGACATAAGATTCAGACTCGGGATAACAAAGGGCTTGGTAGACTAACTGAGCTGTGACTTGAAGAACATTCTCCCCTAAACAATTCATCATAAAACATTTTTCGGGATACAATGAAGACACTAACCAATGCACAAATTCGGGAAAAAGATGGATTTTGGGAATGCATGCAAACAAAACACCGGAATTGACCATGGCTGAATAGATGGGGAAACTTTTCTCATTCAGAAGAACTCGCTGGTAGAAGGGAAAATTCTCAATGGTGCAGGTAGTATCTCTAATGTCTTGCTCAGTGTCCATGAGAGGGATATGGCTAGAAGATCCAGACAAAGAAGAGTTCTTAGCCATGAAATAGTTCAAGGTGTCGGACAATTAAACGGAGAGGTAAGAAATTACAGGGACTAGGATGACTTCTTGGACAACTGGAGTTTCAAACATTAATGCCAATTTAATGCTTGATAAAAAAAGTAATGGCACCATGACACAACACATGAGCTGTCTCCCAGCAGGAATCATACGTCACTATGGGGGTGCTCTGGGGTACAGAGCATCCATCCGGGTTCTTCCCCCATAGTGGTTGTGAACCGTCAATCTCGATCAACAGGTGCTCATTGGAGTCAACTGCAGAGGCACCACTTCTGCTAACCTGCAAGCTGTTTGTGCCCACAGGTTTTTGTTGTTCTTCGTTAATTCAAATTTCTTTTAATCTCACCCGATGATTAGCATGGGTGTTAATTCAATAGGTGGTCCCACCTTCACATGATTTCAAACAACATATTAATGAACCGTAATACAAAAATGAAATGATTTTCCGGCATATGAAATATTACATTTTGTCATATTTCCAAAATATATGATTTTTTTTGTTTTTTTAGAAATAGAATAAAGAAAATACAAATGAGCCACAACAATCTCCATAAAATTTTGGTGATGTTTAAGGTAAAATGATTTTATACTATAAAAATTTGGTGAATCATTTTTATAAAAAATGTAAATTGGTGAATCTTTTTTTTGGAAAAAACATTGAAAATTAGCCCGCTTGCGAATATTAGCGCCTAAAATTTCCCATGGCATGTACGTCAAGGTTCTTCTTCTGGGGGTCGAGAGAGAAAAGTGCGCATCTAAGAGAGAGGTAATAGTACAACCCAGGAAGAGACACACATGAACCGAAGGACCCGTCTAACACCTAGAAGAATAGTCCACAAGGGATGCCACTATCGTTACAACCAACAATTGAGAAAGATATTCCTAGTATTTTGCAGAATAGTCCACTAGAATGTGAGATAAATAATAATCATTACATCACATTATGAACAAGATAAGTACTAAAATAACTGAAATAGTTCAACTATATTAGCACATGATCCAATTTTGACTATTGTAGACCTTCTGGACTCAACGAAGCAGGTTTCAGAGCCATCAGAGCTCTTCTAAGCAATTTTTTTCTTCAATGAAGTTCAAGGGGCCACTAGGGCCACCAGGAGGCAGAATCAGTTTGAGGTCTAGCCAGGGGAGCTAGAGGCCTTATCCAGAGATAAAATAGTCAAAATTGGATATTTAAGATGTTCTGAATCTGATGAGATGGTTTTCAGAGCCCTTAGAGAACTTTAGAAAGATGAAAAGCTTCAGTAAAGTTCCAGGGGCCATTAGTGCCAACTTTTGCCAGCAGCAGTGCAAGGCCTAGCTAGAGTAGCTAAAGACCATATCAGCGAACCAGTAGTAATTATTGAATGTAAACAGAATTATGAATCTAATGGTAGAGTTTTTAGAAATTTTTGAGGAATTCTAGAGGTCAAAAACCTAGCAAAGAAATTTTCAGTGACCGAAGTGCCATGGCGTGCCGACAGGTGTTGGAGGCGAAACCAAAGCATCTGGACGCCATTTTTTATAAACGAGTAGTCTATATTGACTAATTCAGACATTTTGGAACCAATGAAAGTGGTTTTAGAACATTTTGAGAACTTCTAGAGCTTGATAAGCTGATGTGAAATTTTGGGCAGCCCTGGGCAAACCGTGGAGGATAGCCTAGTTTGGGGATGCAGTGCTCGATTTGAGAAATTTATCAGTTGATATTTGGGGTCTGATGTGTGTTGGATACATCAAGATTGGTTACAGTGATATAAATAGAATTCTAAGGGATTTGTGCCATTTAGAAGCTCAGAGTAGCTTAGAGCACCGATAGAAGGAATCGTGTCAACGGGAGCCTAAAGATGTTTGCAGAGTTTGGACAGCCATTATAGGGATATTAGATGGTATTCTCGGCCCTTTGGATCATTTTAGTATTCATTGGAGTTAAATGTGGAACTTGTAAAAGAAACCTTACCATAATCCCAAAGAGCCGAGTCAAGATGACAAATCTCAAACAAGACGTAGCCCACAAGTTTCGGGTGAACTCCTATATTAATTTTTCTATTGTGTTTTAATGTTTTATTTCTAAAATTATGGTTTTTTTATACATGATAAGTTTCAGCAAGAACAAATAAACTTAAGACACATAAAAAGTTATAATTTCATACACCACTTTCAAGCATAAAATTCTGCAAAATTTTCAAGTTCAAGCTAGATCATTTTAATTTAAACTAAGTGGGAGGTTCTTGAAATACATACAAGTTATCCAAACCATTTTCAGATCAGGTTGGTATTAGAGAAATTTTTCTTGCTTGTATAGCTTGGAAGGTGTTTAAACAGTGTAAAATATTGATTGTTTTACTGTTTGCAAACTAACTGTTGCTTGAGTTTGCTGGAGGTGAAGGGATAGCTATCGCTAGCTAAGTCTTGGAGAGGAAAAAAAGGAAGAAAGGACTAAAGTCATATTCCTTACCCCAAAGGACCTTAAGGTCACCCTTGGAACACAAACCCTCTTGATGATTGTTTGTTAAGAAGCTCCTGGAGTTTGTTTGTTGTTTGGCTGCTTGAATAAGAGTTTGTCTCTACAGCCATTTTGTTCAAAAGCTTTGTCTATAGTTTTTGAAAGCTTTGTGAACTTTTTTGAAGTTACTTTTGTTCATTGACATGATAATGACAACTTCTACAAGTGAGGTTTCCTCCTTCACAAGATTCTTCGATGAAGATATGAAGTGTGACTTTATTATATTGAAGGACATGGTGCAGATTCTATTTGAGGATAGAAGAGAAAGCATTGAACTTCGTGAGAAATTGTTTGCCATGAAGCAAGATATGGAAGAAATTCTTCAAATATTACATGATATGGAGGTGCAGCTCCATCAAGCCTAAGAGGCTTTGACCAAGAACATGCATGAGAAAGAGGTAATACACTCTAATTTGTCTTCAGTTTCCTCTTTAGAAAGATGTGTTGGTTCTTTCAAAAAGCATGCGAGTTCAGACAATTTTCAAGAAAAGAACGATGATGTTAGTCTGCAAATGAAAGATGGAGCCTCTACTAGTTCATCTCCTCATGAAGGCAAAAAGAATGGACATGCAAAGAAACACAAGAGTTATAAATCTTCCCATGATCAATTTGATTGTGTTTCTGCAAGGCATGATAATTTTGCATGCTTAAATGGAAGAAAGATTTCCTGTACATATTGTGGTTGATCTAACCATGATGTTTCGATATGCTGGATGAGGAAGAAAGCATACGGGAAGTAGATGAGGCAAAGGAAACTTTCAAAGAAGGTGCATAATATTTGCACATATTACCAAAAGAGGGGACATGTTGTTTCCCATTGTTGGACTTTGCATTCAACTAGTCGTCCCAAGCACATGCAGCCAGAGGATAGAAATATTGGTGAATGTGGAACCAAGGATTCCATTATTGATGTGAAAATGGAAGCTTAACATGAATAAGAGTTGCAGGAACAAAATTCGCCATGGAAGTGGCCTGGTAAGAAGTGGATGGACTTCTTAACATAGTAAGACATACTCATTTTGTACGTATGCAAATTTCGGTTGTATGCATGTATTTTATGTTGTAATATCATGTTTGTTTGAGCCACCTTGGATCATTTCTCAAGGCAATGATGTTTAGCTACCTTCTGCAAATTTCTCACCAAAAATTTCTGAGTGAGTGCAAGAAAGACAGTTCTAGACAGGAGGACAAGCGCATCCAGGAAGGGAAGTGTCAATTGCTTTCTAGTTGTGGTTCAAAGTCACTAGCATGCAAGGCAAGTGTTTGGAGGCTAAAGAGAAAAGGATGTTGTACTCTCATCTACTGTAGAGATTAGTGTATCAGTCTTTTTGGGTCTAAAATATTCCCAGTGGGGAGGTGTGATCAGAATTGGCTCATGGACCAGAATGATAGCTCAAAATCCAAAGTGCTCGAAAGAGTTTTGAACCTAAACAACCGAATTTTTTTTTTTTTGCGATTATGGCGCCACAAATAGTTCTCAAAACCGAGGTCATATGCATAGTTATTGAGGTTTCAAATCACCTAGTAAACTCCAAAAATGAGTTGAATAAGTTTGATTTTTAATTTTCGGAAAAAAATTTAAAAAAATAATATTCTCTAGAATATTCTGTTGGGCGTATCACAAGTTGACGAGTGGCATATCATTATTGGATGTAATTTTGACTTTGAAGTTTGAACCAATTACAGGCTGCCACGTGGCAGGCCTAGAGGCCGCCACGTGACCCTAGTTCAATGGTTAACAGCATATACTAAAATTTTTGAGGCCTTATAGATTTTGAACCCCAAACCTTATGCCGAACAGTGCATCATTCTAACCGTTGTGCCACGGGGATGGGTCTTGTTAGTCATAGGCCCCGAAGTGTATTTAAATTTCAAACTTCATTTCGGCGGAAAAAAAAAAGGTCTAGCCCAGACTACATGTGACCCAGTGCTCATGAATTGGAGCTTCTTAGAACTGTAACAGTTGAACCAACGGTTAAGGTGGCGAAGACCTCGGAACATGTGACCACGTCACGTAAGTTTTTAATGCCACATCATAACGGTTGGAGGCGGTTAAACCAACAGGTAATGCGGTGGTCACATGTGACCCCGCCCCACATGGCATTAAATGCCAACCATAACAGTTCTATCATTTATGGGCACGTTCCACCAATTTCGGCCCTCCTCCAATTTTGGCATTGTTAACTGGAGTTCCTCCAGTTTTGGAGGAGGTTTTGGGGGGACATTGGGCAGTTTTCTTGGAGAAGCCATAACTTCCTCATTATTGAACCAAATTGAGTGCAAAAATAGTCAATTTCGACTATCTCAGACCTTCTGGACTCAATGGAGTAGGCTTTAGAGCCATCAGAGAGCTTCTAAGCAATTTTTTTCTTCAATTAAGTTCAAGGGGCCACTAGGGCCACCAGGAGGCAGAATCAGTTTGAGGCCTAGCCAGGAGAGCTAGAGGCCTTATCTAGAGATCCAATAGTCAAAATTGGATATATAAGATGTTATGAATCTGATGAGATGGTTTTCAGAGACTTTATAGAACTTTAGAAAGCTGAAAAGCTTCAGTAAAGTTCCAGGGGCCATTAGTGCCATCTTTTGCCAGCAACAGTGCAGGGCCTAGCCAGAGTAGCTAGAGACCATATGTAGCGAAGCAGTAGTCATTATTGACTGTAAAAAGAATTTTGAATCTAATGGTAGAGGTTTTAGAAAGTTTTGAGGACTTCTAGAGGTCGAAAACCAAGCAAAGAAGTTTTCAGTGACCCAGTGCCAGGGGTGCCGACAGGTGTTGGAGGTGAAACCAGAGCATCCAGAGGCCATTTTTGATGAATGAGTAGTCCATATTGACTAATTAAGACATTTTAGAACCAATGAAAGTGGTTCCATAACATTTTGAGAACTTATAGAGCTCGAGAAGCTGATGTGAGGTTTTGGGCAGCCTTGGGAAAACCATGGAGGATAGCCCAGTTTGGGGATGCAATGCTTGATTTGAGCAATTTATAAATTGATATTTGGTGTATGATGTGTGTTGGATATAGAATAAGTGTTTTCAGTGAGAGAAACATAATTCTGATGGATTTTTTTCCATTTATAAGCTTAGAGTAGCTTAGATCACTGACAGAAGGAATCGTGTCAACAGGATCCTAAAGCTGTTTGCAGAGTTTGGACAACCATTAGAGGTATATTATATGGTATTCTCAGCCCTTTGGATAATTTTAGTATTCATTGGAGTTAATTCTGGAACTTGTAAAAGAAACCTTACCATAATCCCAAAGAGCCGAGTCAAGATGACAAAGCTCAAAGGAGACGTAGCCCACGAGTCTCGAGTGAAATCCTATATTAATTTTTATGTTGTGTTTTAATGTTTTATTGCTGCATTATATTTTTGTTATACATGATAATTTTAAGCAAGAGAAAATGAACTTAAGACACATAAACAGTTAAAATTTCATACACCACTTTCAAGCATAAAATTCCGCAAAATTATCAAGTTCAAGCTAGATCATTTTAATGTAAACTAAGTGGGAGGTTCTTGAAATTCATACAAGTTATCCCGACCATTTTCAGATGAGCACATGTGAAAGAAAAAATTGTGCGTTAGGGTTGGTTCAGAGGGTTCCTGTAGTGCACTAGCCAGATCTTGTGTATGCCCAAAATGTTCTTCGAAATTGTTACTTCATCTTTTTTCATCCGAGTCCTTCCAAATTATTGGCCTACGAGTTACACTCGCACTAAATTGATGTGGGACTCCTTAATTCCTTCCTTCCAATAGATCTTTTCCCATCGAGTACAACTTAATGCTTTGGGAACAAGATCTAGAGTCCTTTTTCAACACCTTAGGGTTTGTTGTCATTAGTGGAAGACTCCTTCGCTATTGACAGTGAGAATATATTAATGTATCTCGACTGGTATATTCTCTCAAGTGTTTGATTACAATTCATTTATTCGCACTTTTTATATTGTACGAGGGTACCTTGACTCTCATCATCATTATTGATAAGTTTTCTCGTGTTTGTTAATGGTATACATCAATGATCTGTAATCAAATTATTTCTCACATGGTCGACTTCATATCATTTATTCCCATAGTGTAGAAATGTACCATTTGTGGTCGGTGAAGACCTTGGTTTGTGTCATATTTTTTTGTTCACTTGTCAGGTCCTTCAGTTTCCTGCCAGTGACACAATTCACCTTATATGTTGCAATTCATCATAACATAATCCTATATTTTGGAACCTGAGTTGCATGCAATACTATTATTCCACCTTTATGACTTGGTACTTTAAAGATCAATTATGTGACATCAATGATTAGAGATCTCCTTGAGCATCATTGATCAGATTTTCTACTATATGTGATATTGGGACATAGCCTTGATATCTTATGATATGGATATGATCAGATGATCCACTATGTACTTCTCAGTTTTCTTTGTAATTTTATACATATTTGATCTGCTCTACACTTTATCAGTGGACATGCTTTACTATCTCTGAGCATAGGTATGCTCTCCTCAGACATGAGCTTTCTTTATGATCTCTTCCACTGGTTTTTGGAATGCTACAATATGGTGATATCCTTCCAATTCTTTGCACGATTCTTTGATACACTTAATATATTTCAACCATCATGTACCCCTTCTGACCTCATATATTAGGGGGCATCTGTTATATCATTTCTTATAGCATCATTCGACACTCTTGTAGATCTGATGTTTTGTGCTATGGCCTTGGGTAGCCCTTACTCTTCAGACTTGATCACTTTATTAAAAATAATATTTTTAGTTCCACAAACATGTAGGTACATCTAACCCATGTATATAATTTAAAATATGAAAAAAGAAATCCTATTTTCTTGCCACAATTTATGGGTTTCACCGAAATACCACTTACAAGAGCTCGTGGCCTAAGTCTATCCTAACTGAATCAATTTATTTTGGGTGATATAAATACATGTCATGGAAAGTCCTAAAAGGAGGAATATATAGGATATTTATATTATAGTGGATTGGTCCCTGATCAAGTTTGAGTTTCTTTATGCCTCATGCACTCCCATTCATAGGAAATCCTTGTTTACTCATTGATATGTTCATCTTCCATTATCTGAAATTCATTCGTATATTCTTGAGAGATGATTGATGGGGATTGGGTTGGATGGATCCGGAGGAAGGTTTCGCTTGGACCCATGGTCGAATAAGGTTTTATTCTTACATATTTTTTTGCTGATATCAATAAAGAAAATTTGTCTTGTTCCTAAATGTTATGGTATTGTGTTATCATTCATGTTATGATATTATTATGTGTGATTCATGATTTATAACTTTATTTTTATATGATACAACATTCATATCATGCCCGTGATTTGAACTATTTATTGTATACATGCTTATCTGAACTTTATTGCATGTCTGAAAGCCTTGGAGGAAGCAGAGGGTTTGGGCCCTATGGGAACGACACCAAACTTAAGACCTATGGGTACTCTCTCCTAACCTTACTTTAGTAGTTTATGCATTAGTATTGTGTGATTGCTTGCTACTTGTTGATTTATGCCCTTCGATCTGTTGGGTTTCTCAACCCTAACCCTAGGGATTTTTCTCCCACAACAGTCTCACCTACATATTCAACTAATATCGTAAAATATAATACAAGTATGTATTAGTAATTTTGTTAAAAGAGTTCCAATAGATTTCCCCTACAACACAATAACATCTAATTCAAATATTAGATTATATATCATTGGCCCTTTTACTCTATTGTAGGTATAAAAATTGGGTATATACCATTAAAATAATAGTTGTGTGACTAATTGTAATGTCTCATATACTTTCATTTTCTAAAAATGTGTCAAGGGGCTTGTTGAAGGCATAGGAAAAAATTATTACACTTTCAAGTCCTTCAATGTCAATTATAAATTTGATAAAATAAGTATGTTATAATTTCATCGAGTAATAACTTATACTCTAGGAAACTTTCTATATACATGGATTCAATTTCTGATGAGCGTGACATAGGAATATATTTTTTTTATTAATATTTCAAAATGCATTGAATTTCTCAATCCATGATATACATCATATGCATAGTGGGGCCATCGTCTTTTACCCTTACCTATCAATTGAATTTTTTACACCTAAAGGTCATAAGCCCTTGTCAGATGCACAATGACATTGTCAAATTCACCCCTTGCATCTTTGTAATATTCTTGATTCCTAGAGGTCTGAAATCCCTAGTGGGATGTACTGCAAAGCCATTAGCTCCCCATCAGATTTTCATCACCATATGGTTGTACGTCCATACTCGGATTTTCTACATGCTCGTCAAATATCTGATGCCTCATCGTCAGATTTTTCTCATTGAATTTATGGACTCTCCGATGGGTTTCCTAGTGCCTCTTTCGTCACATTACATTGTGGATGTCATCGAATATCCGAAACTGGTGACATTAGATATCCACCAAGTTATTCGTTACCTCTATATTGGTTATGGAATTGCTAATTTGACTAAATATTTGTCTCAGGTCAATCATTTAGCCAAATAGGGACCGATGTCAGATACTTGATGGCCACATTTTCCATCAGAGAGCATGTATCTCTAGAAGAGACCACCATATTCCAATATTAACATTCTAAGAATTTTATCTGAACTCAAATTGATAACGTCATATTGCATTAATTAAATGTTGGATTTGCAAGCAGTAACTTTCTTGTAATTGTCTTGTAGGTCAAAATAATTTCCAAATGGAAAACAAATTTTGGTATAAAATTCCCTCTACTTGGTATTTCATTTGATGTAGAAACCTAGATATATTTATCATGTTGTATTTCATCAATGATAGATTCTCTAAAGGTATCCTCTTGAGTGAGAAACTTATTGATCTGATCATTATCTTTTAACACCCCTCTTGTTGATTATGTTTTTAAGACTCAGAAATATTGATAATCAACTCCACAGAAAATATGTTAGTTGTGAAATCTATTGGATTAGCTTAAAATCTAATTATCAAGCACGTCACCATTAATTTTTTTTGAAGGAGGTACAAAAACAATATTTAATGCATCAAAGTGACTTATAAGTTTCCATTCCTCTTGTTGGTAGTGACACAAGTGATTGCAGTTTCAGTGAATAGTATTAAGTACTTGTTTCATAATGCTTTTTGAATCACCATATACCTTAAAATATTAACTTTGCGATGAATTACCTTCTTAATTTGTTCGATTTTAGATTCATATATAGTAATTTTGTTTGTACACTCTTATTCACTTTGCGATCCATGAGGACATAACTAAATCCTACACTTTGTTTGGACTTAGATCCATCAAAATGTGAATCTTTATACTTACACCTACACTAATTTTTCTAGGTTATACTATAGTGTATATTGGCTTAGAATTTTGATTGCAATGAATGATTTTAGATTATGCGACTCATTCTATGAGTGGAAAAGTATATAGAATGAATTTTCCAAAATAGATATGAAAGAAATAATTTTCCAAAATAGAATTAGTGAACATTACAGGTTCATTTGGATCATTTATATTTGTATCAGTATGTTTCATATATTATTCATAGTCCACTTTAATATTGATTTCGTTTTCAATTAGATGGAAACAAAATATGTAACCAATCAGTGGAAAAATAAGCATTAACCTTCTCAAACCAATCCCTTCTCAACAATAATCCATAATATTCAAAAATGTCATTCAAAAATTTCAACCAAAATAATGTAAATAGTGTGATTTAATTTATGGTTGGAAGCTAATTGAATTAAAATTTTCTTCAGTCCTCTTAATACCTCAACACTTGAGCTATCAAGGTGTACAATCCGCACTGTGCAATACTGGGGTTCGACATTCAATTTATTTCATGTGGAATAGGGAATAACATTTGACGAATCCCCAAGATCTACTAATTGTGCACACTTCTGTTGAATATTTTAAAGGTTAAAAGGAAAGGTAACATGTGAGAACTATATTTCTTTCCAGATAATGCATTATTGATATTTGATTACTTCTTATCTTTTAGATTAATAGTGTCAATGTTTTGGATACCCATTCCTTTGTAATTGTTTTTTGCACGAGTTGCACCATTTGTTTTTCCATTCTCAGTGTAAGATTACCCAATATCCTTGAGAAAGTTTTTCATTTTATTTTTGTTGTGGCAACTTAGATAACTTAAACAAATAAATGTTATCTTTATTTTATTTATTTTTTCCACTAAATAATAATCCACATCCTGAATGAAAATAAAAGGAATACTTACCTATCATAGTGGGGGGTTTTCCAAATGATGCAAGATACTTAGCAAGGGTTGAGGTAGATGGTGAATCTAATGTAGAAGGTGAAACCTTATTTATGGTATTGTATGCATGTTCAGGAGTGTGAATTTATTCTAAATCACCATATTCATCATCATACCCACCTGTTTGTGATATATCTGTGAAGACATTGGTCATTTGTTTAGAGGTTTTTTTTCTTATTATTTGTATTCTTCATCTTCCTCTTCATTCCCCGGTGACTAATTTGCAACAATATTAAATAATTTGAACATATTTTTGCAATTTTTGGAAGTATTTTAGGAATGGTTGTGATTGTGATCCCAAGAACGATCATCCATGGAAAACTCTTCAATATTGATCCCATCAATAGATGAATAATTTGTACTTGATGAGGGAGTGATATTTCTCAAAGGAGATCTAAAATACTATCTATTGAAATATCCTATCTTAAACCCTTCTTAAGATATTTTTTTTCATTGGAAAGTTTCTTCACTATTCTTTGTCCACTTTCCATGTCCATAAATTCTTGTTCTTTCTTCTCTGATAGATTTCTAACTTTTGGAGCTATCCTTTTCATATAAAAGAAAGATTTTCTTAATTGTTTGAGTATTACCTTTGATGCTACTTATTTATTTCTCAACCTTAATTTCTTCCTCAAAATTTCCTTGTTATGGTTACTTCGCACCGCTCTTCACAAACATAGCAATATATTTCAAAAAAGTTGCAGCAGAAAACCCAATGGTAAAATATTATGTAGTTTTAGAGGTATCAATGATTTATTTATTAATGTTAGAAACCTTTGATTGAAGTCTTTCAATTTTTCTCTTTTGAATCCATTTTCTTCTTGGAAATTATAATTATAGCATAGCCCTATTCTTATGATCTCCAAATTTATTGATTGAACTAGTTTCACGTTATCCCCAATTTGTGATAGAACCTTTGGAAAAAGAGAAGTATTAGGTATAAATATTTCCCTTAAACATATAAGTAAATAATTTGCATACTACACCTCCATTTCCCATGATCATGAATCTATTAGGTCCCTATATTACTAGTGAAATCCATTATTTTTGTTAGTGTAGCTCCCTTATTGTTATTGTTGTACCCCTATAGCCCCCATATTGTTATTACTGTGCCCCATAAAAGCCACTATTGTTATTGTTGTGCCCTTACATTATTACTATTAGGTAGGCTAGGACTATATTGTGACCCCATGGACTCCTATATTGATCTAAAAATGATTGTTTTAGTTTTGATGTGCTAAGTGTCTTTTGAATTTAAAAACATGTGCATAATCAGTTTATTAGTTTTCATAAGGATTGAGGTGTTTGTCCATGAATTGTAGATGATTTTTAGTGAATTTGAAGCATAAAACAAGCTTAAATAACACTTAGCAATAGTGTAAAACAAAGAAATAAGTCACCACATGAAATTTACATAGTAGGCATGATGAAACAGTTCACCCCTTCTGGACTACATCTGCTTGTCCAACTCCCAATGGCATGTCCATCTTTCATTATGCTCAAAATTTTTCTATTACATGCAGTTATAGTGCTGTAATAGTTGTTTTCTCTGCACCAATGGCTCCAGAATGCTCCAATTACTCAAAAATGACTCTTCATTCACTCAGAATGGGCGAAAATTGAGTCTCCTACTCTTTTGCCCAGTTTCACCTAGAAAAACTCCACTAAAAGTGGAGAACTCCACTTAACTGGAGCTAAATTAGAAAATCTCTCCATATTTCAGGCACACTCCTAAACCTCCACTGAATCTAACCGCAGCATTTAACTTGATTGGTTGGGGTGGCCACATGCCAACCCCAAACCCGCAGTCGTTGTGGTGGTTACGGAACTATCGGCAGAACCCTAGCAATAAATTGTGGTTTGAATGAATTTTAAACTCTGGTTGAGGTTGGGGGTTACATAGACCATGCGGGAGGTGCTACATTAAACATTTCCATATGAAAACATTCCGGAACGCTTTGCGGTTTGATGCATAGATGGTGGTTTGAAACGTTTTTAATTTTTTATGTGACCATATAACGTGGAACCACTAGGGGGTTGGGACTACTGGCGGTTCCCAACCACCACATTCAAATGTATGAAACTATAAAATTAACCCGCGACCTATAGTTGTTAAGTCATAACATGTAGATTGAGTGGTAAGAACTGTGCGTTCCTGGTGGGAGGTCTAGGGGTCGATTTCTCCGGCCTCCACAAAATTGTAACACTCCATTACAGGGACACGTGGTGGCCTCAAGGCTGGCCACGTGACACCCTCTTATTGGCCCTCCAAACTGTACTTTCAACAAATAAAAATGAGACACTTGTCAAACCCTGATTGGTTCTGAGGAAAGGAATATTCCTCATAATATTCCCTTTTGCTGACTATACCTCCACCTTGCTGACCGTGCATCCCAGTCAACCTTCGTCAAACTGTCAAAAAATTACATGTTTGGAATTTCAATCAGAACGTGATATCTCCCTCATACGACATCATTTTTTCAAACTGTTCACGGTGTAGGAATCAAGAAGATGATAGCTATGCAACCATCCTCATTTCAACCCAATCCTGTAACTTTTAATTTTGAGAAAAAATTATGAACTTCTGATCATTCCTCCCCATTGGGAAGCTTTTGGACCCCAAAAGACTTGATAACTTGTTTAGTAGATGAGGGTACAACTCCCTTACCTTTCCAACCTCCATCCATTTTTCCTTGCTTGGTTTAGTGCCTTTGAGCCCAACTCGAACGTAGTCAACACTTCCCCTCTTTAATTCTCTTATCCTCCTATCAAGAATTGTATCTTCCTTGAGGTCATCTAGAAATTTTGGTGATAAATATTCAATAGAAGGTAGTTGAACATCACTTCCTTCATCATCGATAAAAGGTGGCTAATACAAGCGTAAGTTTTCAACATTAACAACTAAATACATTTGCATATAAGAAGGAAAGTCAAGTTGGAATGCATTATTACCAACTTGTTTTATGATATTGAAAGGACCATAATGAATGGGTTTGAGATTTTTACCTTCCCCTTGCATCCTTTCTTTGCTAATATGAAACCATACCTCATCTCCCTCTTGAAATTGGTGATCAACCTGGTGTTTGGCATGCCTCTCTTTGTATTTGATTTGACTTTTCTCAAGTTGTTCTTAAACTTGTTGATGCATAATCTGAATTTTCTCAATGAAATTTTGAGCCTTATCAATGTCAATATGGCCATCAATTGCAACATACTTCTCAAAGCTGAATTCTAATGTAAATTTTGGCAAATACCCAAAGCATACTTCAAAAGGTGAGGTTTGTGCAGAAGAGTGCTTTGCCTGGTTGTAAGCGTGCTGAATGTAATGCAGTTGTTCATCCCACAACTTAGGATGTTTGCTACAATATCCTCTCAATAGATGCATAATGGTTATGTTCACCACCTCGGTTTTTCCATATGTTTGTGGATGAAAAGAGGTACTCTTTTTCAACTTTGTGTCCATCATTTTCCATATATTTGACCGAAAATTACCAATGAAGTTGGAATCAATGTCACTAAAAATAGAAGTTGGCAATCCAAAATGAACCCAAACATGTTCAAAATAAAGTTCAGCAGTAATGGTTATCTTACATGGCATAAGTATACACATTTTACTCAAACTATCCATAACTACATAAAGATAATCATGTTATTTTCTTGACATAGGTAGACCTCCAAAAAAGTCCATGGAGACATTCTCATGTGGCCTTGATGGTACTGGTAGTGGTGTGTACAACCCAAGCTTCCTATTACTAGGCTTACTTGTTGCATACATAGAACAACCTCTTATAAAACGTGACACACTATCTATCATGCGAGGCCAATAGAAATACCTATGTAGATGCATCGTTGTTTTTCTTACCCCAAAGTGTCCACCAATAAGAGATGAATGAGCTTCTCTCATGACACTTAACCTCTCTCCTTGTGGAATACACAGCTTTCCCAAATGGAACAACAAATGTTTATGCATGTGATAATATTTTTCTTCAACTTGATTCCCTTCACTCAAACTAGCATACACATCTTGAAAATCAATGTCATGTGCATACAACAGAATCATTTTTGAGTAAATTAGATGCACTAATGATTGGTATTGAAATAATATCTGCAAATTTATTGAAAATACTTTTCTTGTACCTTATAACCAAGTGAAACTATTGAATAAATCCCATCCACCTGAAATGTCTTGATTTCTACAATTTTGTTTGCTACTACAAGTACTATAATGGTTGGTGATCAGTATGCACAATAGTCTCTTTACCAATCAAGTAGTGTTTCCACTTCTTAACACTTTGTACCAACACATATAGTTCTTTGTCATATTTAGGATAATTATTTAGAGCACCATGAAAAGTTTCAGAATGAAAAGTGATAGGCTTACCATGCTGCAAAAGTACTGCGCCCATGACATAATCACTAGGATCAGTTTGAATCTTGAATGGATGTCTCAAATTTGGTAGTGCAAGGACTAGAGCTGAACTAATATTGTCTTTTAAAGCTTAGAAATTTTGTTTTTTTTTTTCATCCCCATTGGAAGCCTTTCTTCACACTTGTCACAAGATGCTTAGAAGTTGTGATGGAAGAAAAGTTAGCAATAAACTTTCTCCAATATTAAGTTGCACGTAAGAAAATTCTTACCTTGGTTACTTTTTTGGGTGTGGGACAATTCACAATGGCTTCCACTTTAGAAGGATCAATACTCAATCTTCCTCCTCCTAAAATATGTCCCAAATAGACCAAAGAAGTATTTCCAAACTCACACTTTGACATCTTAAGAAACAATTTCTCTTTCTTCAAAATATAAAGCACTCAATTCACATGCAAGACATGATCTTCTCTTGTTTTTCTGAAAATTAAAATGTTATCTAAGTAGAAAATAACAAATTCATAAAGGAATGGCCACAAAACACTATCCATAACATGCATGAAAGTTTCTAGTGCATTACACAAACCAAAAGGCATAAGTAGCCACTCAAAGAGTCCTTGTTTGGTTTTGAATGAAATTTTCCATATATTACTTTCTGTAATTATTACTTGATGATATCCACTTTGTAAATCTAACTTAGTGAAAAACTTTGCTTCTTTCAATTTATCAAGAAAATCATCTATTATTGGGAATGGGTAACAATTTTTTACCGTAACCTTGTTCAAAGCTCAAAAATCTACACACATGCATCATGTGTAGGTTTTAACCCTGAACAGAAATGATCTACATACGAATCTTATAACAGAAAATAAACAATAGCAAGAGCATAAAACATAAAACATATAAACACAAAGATTTTCCCCTGGATCCCAAATCGAGACGACCAGCTTGATATTTCATTATATTCCTTTTAGTGTTACAACACATATATATACATGCCAAAGCATACATAAACCCTAATCCATTAACCCTGGATTAGAACATAACCATAGTTCCCTTGACTAGATCTACAAAAATACCAGGGGCTGAAAACCATCGTACCCCAAAACCATGTGCAAAACCATGCATAAAACCATGGGCATGGACCGCCCACCGGAAATTAAGGACCAAAATTTTTCACGGGGTCGCTGCCTTGGACCCCAACAGGGGAGGTTGTCACCCCCCCTATGACTCCCCCATTGCATCCCCCTCTTACCCCCCTACGCATGACTAGTCATGGAAATAATATAACACATACCCAACATTCTCCCACTTGTTGTTTTCTTTCCGCATGGGGGCAAAGGAGAGCTTAATCATTAGTCTAATTCTTCAACACCCATTGTTTCTCTACACCAATAGAACTTCTAAGTGCTCACAGACTTCGTCAATGCATCTGCAACATTCTTCAAAGTGTCCACCTTTACTAGAAACACCCTTTTAGCCTCAACCATATCTCTAACAAAGTGATATTGAACATCAATGTGCTTTGTCTTTGAATGATAAGCAGGGTTCTTAGCCAAGAAAATTGCACTTTGGCTATCACAGTCTATCCTTATAGCTTGTTGTACATACCCCATACTTGAACACAATCTTTGCAACCAAACTTCTTCCTTGCTTGCGTGAGTGGCTACCATGTATTCTGCCTCTGTAGTTGAAAGAGCCACTATAGACTGTCTTTTACTCATACAACTGACTGCGCCTCCAAATAGGCTAAACACATACCCACTTTTATATCTTCTTTTGTCTAGATCTCCAGCCCAGTCTGCATCAACAAAACCATGAATGTCCAACATTCTTTCCAATCTTGGTCTTCCCTAGTAGCACAAGCCATAATCACTAGTGCCACGCAAATTTCTGAAAACCCGCTTCACTATTGTCCAATGCTCCTACCCTGGGTTTGACATAAACCTGCTCAATACTCCCACTGAATGTGCAATGTATGGTCTAGTATAGACCATTGCATACATCATGCTACCCACTGCACTTGCATATGGAACATGAGACATATCCTCCTCTTCTTCTTATGTCTTGGGACACTGTTCAACAGACAGCTTTACACCTATAGGAATAGGAACATTCACTGGTTTACTATCTTTCATATTGAACCTCTACAATATAGTCTCAACATACTTCCTATGGTTTAACCAGAGCTTTCTCTTTGCCTCTTCTCTCTTAATTTCCATGCCTAAAATATAGTTTGTAGCACTAAGATCCTTCATGTCGAATTTGGAGAACAGTTGGGTCTTCAAATCTTGGATAATTTCTTTGTAATTTCCAATCAACAACATATCATCCACATACAAGACCAAATAAATAACCTGGTCACCAATTAATTTAAAATAAACACAGTGATCCTCCTTGCTTCTGGTGAAGCCAAGTCCCTGTATATAGGTATCAAATTTCTGATACCACATCCTTGGTGACTGTTTTAACCCATAAAGAGACTTCTTCAACCTACATACCAGTTATTTCTTACCCTTCACCATAAAGCCTTCAGGTTGCTTCATGTAGATCTCCTCTTCTAGATCCTTGTGAAGAAATGTTTTCTTCACATCCATCTGTTCTATCTCAAAATCAAATGCAGTAGCAACAAATAAAAGTAATCTAATAGAAGTAACTTTGGCAACAGGAGAAAAAATATCACCAAAATCAATTTCCGACACCTGGGAATAACCTTTTGCTACCAAATGAGCTTTGCATTTCTCCACCTTTCCTTCTACATTCACCTTCTTCTTAAACACCCATTTTCTCTTGATGGGCTTCCTTCTAGCCGACAACTCCACCAGATCCCATGCCTCATTTTTGTGCAAGGATTCCATTTCATCAACCATGGCCTCCTTCCAGAGTTTTCCATCCTCTGAATATACTTCCTCCCTGACAGTTTTCGGATCATCATCAGTTATAGTTAAGGCAAAACATGATCAGAAAGTAGATGGACTATACCTTTCTGGTTTCCTTCTTTCCCGGACTGATCTTCTCATAGTTGGAGTTTGTGGCTCTTCCTCTTCTGAATCTTCTTCTACTGTAGAGTCCGATTCATACTCCTTTAGCTCAAACTCTATTTTCTGAGGTTCCTTTGGTATGAATTCATGTTTAACAACATCTTTCACCTCTCTAAACACCACATCTTGGTTTTCCACAACTGTCCTTATTTCCAAGTTCCAAAGCTTGTAACCTTTTAAACCATCCTTATACCCAATAAAGATGCACCTTTCAAATTTATTATCCAACTTGGTCCTTTTCTACTTTGGAACATGTACATATGCATCACATCCAAATACCCTTAGATGTGAAAGAGAGGGTTTCTTACTAGTCCATACCTCATGTGGAGTCTTATCGTCCAACACTGATGAAGGTGATCTATTAACCAGATAGCATGCATTCTCCACTGCCTCTACCCAGAATTATTGTCCTAACCTGGTACCACTGAGCATGCTTATTTCCTTTTCCATCAATGTTTTGTTCATTCTTTCTGCAACTCCATTTTTTTGAGGTGTGTATGGAGTAGTCTTCTACCATGCTATACCACACTTCTTACAGATCTCTTCAAATTCCTTCTTGTAGAACTCCCCACCATTATCTGTCCTCAGTGACTTTATCTTCTTCTCTATCTATTTTTCCACCAGAGCCTTACATTCTTTAAATCTGTCAAAGGATACAGATTTATTCCTCAAGAAATACATCCATGTATTCCTTGAGAGGTCATCTATGAATGAAACATAGTACACAGACTTTCCTAGTGATGGAACTGACACAGGTCCAAACACATCACTGTGCACAAGTTCTAATATCCTGTTCGCCCTTTTAGCACCAGAAGGAAAACTCACCCGATTATGCTTCCCATATACACAATGTTCACAGAAATTGAAATCCAGAGAGAAATTAAACATACCTTCTACCATACCATTTCTATGCAGTATCCAAAATCCCTTCTCTCCAATATGTCCAAGCCTTTTATGACATAGCATGGTCTTTTCTCCGGAGATAGCTAGGCTTTCTGCTCCACTTTCAAGAACCATAGAACTGTTACACCCATCAATAACAGTGCTACCTTGTAGCTTGTACAGAGTTCCAGTCCGAACTCTGCGCATTAATACCAGGCTCCCCGAACCATGTTGTAGGCATCTTTCTTAAACACTGTTTTTACACCTACATCATCCATCTTGCTTACAGAAATTAGATTTCTGGCCAAAGCAGGAATATGCATAAAACTAGGAAGTGTTCTAATCCTTCCACCTTGCAGCTTCAACTTGAACTTTCCATGTCTGACGATTCTAGCCTTCCTATCATCCCCTAGGAAGACATCACCACCATCATATTTCTCGTACTCGGAGAACCACTCCCTATGGGGAGTGAAGTGAAAGGATGCACCTAAGTCAATCAACCATGACTCATGATCTACATGTGTATTTGAAGAAGATACCAAATACACATCCCCACCTTCATCCGAGGTGGTTTTTGCCTCTGCAGAAGGAGCATCATCAGATCCCTTTCCTTTCTCAGGACCTTTAGATCCGTAGTCCCTTTTGTAGTGGCCTTACTTTCCGCATTTCCAACATACCTTTACAAAAATTCCAGGAGATTTAGATCTCCCTCTAGATTTAGATCTCCCACTCGAAACCTTATTCTTGTTTCTATTTTGGGACCTTCCTCGTATAGATAAGGCATCTCCACTCTGGCCCTCCATATTTCTCCGTCTCATTTCCTCCAACAACAAGGCTGAGACAATGTCATCAAAATTCAAGGTAGTTGTATTGCTACCTATTGCAATAACCAGACTGTCCCACAAGTCTGGTAGAGAAAACAACAAACTGATGCACTTATCTTCATATGAGATTTTAAGATCAATAGATGACATTTGAGTTACCACAGTATTGAAGGCGTTCAGATGCTCTGTCACCAAGTCTCCATCCTTCATCCTCAGGTTATACGGCTTTTTCCGCAGGAACAACTTATTCACGAGAGACTTAGATTGATACAAAGTCCCAGGTTTTTCCCACAAATTCTTTGTCGTAGCTTCCCCAGATACATTCAACAATACTGAATCTGACACACACAACCGTATTTTTCTCTTAGCCTTCCGATCCAGTTTTTTCCAGTCTTCATCTGACATTGTCGTTGGTTTAGTACTTGGATCTACCGCGATCCACTAATATTTATCCACCAGCAGATCCTCCATCTTGAGCTTCCACAACTCAAAACTCTAACCATTAAATTTCTCGATCTCTATCTTTCCGCCGCTGTCATCTTCTTTCACGGGGTGATCATGAGATCTCGCCAGAACGAGAGTCTACCTCGGGCTCGAGCAAAAAAACCTCGACGTGAGCATCACTTAGGCAGAAACAACTCTGATACCAAATACAGGTTTTAACTATAGACATAAATTATCTACACATGAATCTTATAACGGAAAGTAAACAATAGCGAGAGCATAAAACATAAAACGGATAAACACGAAGATTTTCTGGATCCCAAATCGGGACGACCGGCTTGATATTTCATTACTGTTAACATGGTATTTGCTTTGCAATTATACATGCCGAAGCATACATAAAAATCCATTAACCCTAGATTAGAACAAAACCGTAGCTCCCTTGACCGGATATACAAAAATACCAGGGGCCGAAAACCATTGTACCCAGAAACCATGTGCAAAACCATGCACAAAACCATGGGCATGGACTGTCGCGTGTGACTAGTCGTGGAAAGAATATAACACATACCCAACACCATGTCCCATATTTATTTGGTATCAACACTATGGGTGAACCACATGGTGAGGTGCTTGGCCTTATGATGCCTTTATCCATCATCTCTTATATTTTACTCTTTATTTCAGCATTCTCCATTATTGACATGCAATACATACCGATGTTTGGAAGAGGAAAATCTTGCTGCAACTGAATCTCATGTTGAATCTCTCTTTTTGGAGGCAATCCTGTTAGCTCCTGAAACATTTCATGATGCCCATTAACTACATCATATAAATCTGATTTCAACTTAGGATCACATCCCTCAAATGATTCATGATTAACATCAGCTTTAGACTTAATCATTGGAAGAACAAAATTCTTACTTGAATTTACCAGTCTCTTTACCTTTCCAGCATTTACCATAGCAATGTTTGTCTTCTTGCGATGTGCTCTAACAATGAACTCCTTTCCATATTTGAATAAATGATGCTCGTTCTCATGGCGATAGAAGATATCTTTCCCATCATACAAGTAAGGAATCCCCAACACAATACCAATTATTTCAAGAGGAACCACACCTAATTCAACTGTGTTAACAAAACTTGCAGTGATTGCAAACCTCAATATACATTTCTTTGAAATATGTAGATTTGTATCCTTACAAATCCAACCCAATGGATATGGTTTTGGATGTGGTATGGTCTCAAGCTTAAGTCTTCAGATATTAATTTTTCTTGTGACCCACTATCAAAAAATGTGTCAATCTTGGTATGCTTGGATATTAGCCTCGCATGAAATAGTTCTATTCTTTCTTCTTAATTTGGAGTGTTTATGTGACAGTTTGATGTAGTAGTATGGGGTTTAGTTTCAATTTATTTTCCCTTCATGCTCTTCAATCCCATGTCTATAATCTTAGATTCATCACTTGAATCAGATCCTAAATCATGTTGAGATGTAGCAGCATTTTTCTGTTTCCCTTTGTTATTGGGTTTCTTTGGCCTCATTTCAGGATGTAATTTCCAACAATGAGTTTCATCATGGCCTTCTCATGAACAATGTTTAAAAACCACTTTTTCTCCCTCTTTCTTAACAGATGCATTATTTTTGTTTTTACCTCTTGAGGTCTTCTCTTTGGCTTTACCCTTAAGAGGTTTCTTTCTACCCTATTCAAAAATGTTCTTCCCTCTAGCTTCTACATGTTTGGCCTGAACACATACTTCATCTAGACTGGTGGGGTTAAACATGAGAATAATATTTTTTAGGTAGCTATGTAAGCCTCCGATTTACTTGAGCAAAGTATCTTGGATCTCCAAATCTACCCCTAATAAGAGAGCTCTTCTCCTAAATTCTTGGGTGTAATCTTGCAAATTTTTTCCCTTTAATTGCCTAAAGTTATGCCAGTTCATGATATCTTTCTGCATATGAGCTAATGGATAAAACAGTTGTTTTATAGAAATAATGAAATCTAACCATGATGGAATAATCTTACCATATTTCTTGATTTCCTCCTTTGTCTTGGCTTCTTACCAAACAAGTGTTGCACCTTCCATTCTTAATGAAGCTAATTGAATTTTGGTATCATCATCTTGAAGGTTCTGGATTCTTAAATAGACCTCCAATTTACTAACCCAATTATCAAGTTTTTTTGCATTGACTTCACCATTAAACATTGACAATTCAAACTTAACATCAAGTTTTAAAAAGGGAATTTTACCAGTGTTCTTTGACTTGTGTGGCTGATGTACTGAAGAAGAAGTAGAGGATGACGATGATGAGGGTGAGGATGATGGCTCTCCATTGCCTCCACTTCCCCCATTTCCCTTATTTGACTTATATTCATCATGGTGACCTCCTGAAGATCCTTTTCCTTCCTTGTAAAGTCTAGATCCTTCTCCATCTAATCTCTCATTCCTTTCTTGATAAAGGATTCTAACCATCTCGGTCATGTCAAGAAATGCTTTCCTAAACACTCTTTCTTCCTCTTTGGTATCAACTTCTTCATGGATTTCTCCTTCCTATTGAGGCATTCTTAAGGGAACTTCTGCTTCCTTAGGAGGTGAACTAGGTGGTGGAGATTGTGGCAATATTGCTCTCCTTTTCTTTAGCTCTTCTTGAGAACCTTCTGCTTCCACCAATTTGTCTTCTCCTCTTTTGAGCTTGAGCCTTGTAAGCATCTAAAAAATTGCAAACAGTTAAACAATTATTTTCACTAAAGAACACCAGAGAATAAAATCTAGCTCTAATACCAACCTAATCTGGAAATGATTGTATCAATTTTGTTGTGCTAAGTGTATTTTCAGTTTAAAAACATGTGCATAATCAATTCATTATTTTGCATAAGGATTGAGGTGTTTATCCATGAATAGTAGATGATTTTTAGTGAATTAAAAGCATAAAATAAGTTTAAATAACACTTAAAAGTAGTGTAAAATGGAGAAATAAGTCACCACATGAAATATACATAGCAAGCATAATGAAGTAGTTCACCCCTCCTAGGCTACATCTGCTGGTCCAGCTCCCAATGGCATGTCCCTCTTTCATTATGCTCAAAAGTTTTCTATTACATGTAGTTACAGTGCTCTAATGGTTGTTTTCTCTACACCAATGGCTCCAGAATTCTCCAGTTAGTCAAAAATGACTCTTCATTCACTCATAATGGACGAAAATGGAGTCTTCTACTCTTTTTCCCAGTTTCACCTAAAAAAGATCCACTAAAAGTGGAGAACTCCACTTAACTAGAGCTAAATTAGCAAATCTCGCCATTTTTTAGGCGCGCTCCTAAACATCTGCTGAATCTAACAATAACATTTAACTTGAGTTGTTGGGGTGGCCACATGCCAACCCAAAACCCACGGTCATTGTGGTGGTTATCAAAACCGTCGACGTAACCCTAACAATAAACTATGGTTTGAATGTGTCTTAAACTCTGGTTGAGGTTGGTGGTTACATAGAACGCGTAGGAGGTGTAACATGAAATGTTTCCATGTGAAAACATTGTTGAACGTTTTTTGGTTTCATGCATAGACCGTGGTTTGAAACAGTTTGTGTTTTGTTATGTGACCATATAATGTGGAACTGTTGGCGGGTTGGGACCGTCAATGGTTCCTAACCCTCACATTCAAATGTATGAAACTATAACATTAACCCGCAACCTATATTTGTTAAGTCATAACATGTAGAGCGAGCAGTAAGAACTGTGCGTGCCTGGCAGAACATCTGGGAGTTGATTCCTATGGCTTCCACAAAATTTTAACACTCCATTATAGGGACATGTGGTGGCCTCAGGGTTAGCCATGTGGCATCTAGTGATTGGCCCTCCAAACCGTAGTTTCATTGAATAAAACTGAGACACTTATCAAACCCCGATTGGTTCTAAGGAAAGGAATATTCCTCAAAATATTCCCTTTTGGTGACTGTACCTCCACCTTGATGATTGTGCATCCCAGTCAACCTTGGTCAAACTGTCAAAAATTTACCTATTTGGCATTTTGATCAGAACGCGATATGTCCCTTATACGACATCGGTTTTTCAAACCGTTCACGACGCTGGAATCTAGAAGTCGATATCTAGCAACCATCCTAGTTTAAACCCAATCCTTTAACTTTGAATTTTGAGCAAAATTTATGAACTGATGATCATAAATATAGAATGAGGTTTTTTTATTTGCATCATTCAATAATTGTTCATTTATTTAGTGTAAAGGTGGTTTCCCCCTTGAAGTGGTTGATTTCTAAGGCATTGATATCTCTTTTCATCTATTTTTGAAGCTGGTTTCTTAGCATTTGGTATCAAAGCTTTGGATTCTAGGTTTTCATTTCTTTAAACAGGTCATCGTGGCATTTTCTCTATAAAAAAATTTCTACGAAGAATCAGAAGCTAAAAAAACCCCATTTGCGAAGAAATCCTAAGGAACTTCGTGTAAAAATTTCAGATCTTGGTCTGTAATATTTTCGGAGATATGATTTGTGGAATTTAGGGTTGTTTCAAGTTGTCGAATTTAATCTCAAAGAGGTGACCTTGGCCAAATCATCATAACTCTCTTTATGAGAATCAGATTGGAATTCTGTAAAATGTGGCTAAAATTACATGGAATCTAGTTTCCTATGTATCAATTTCAGAGCTGAAGGATGAAACAATGACATGTGGTAGGCCATACAAGTTCGCTCTATTGAACCATTCCATAATTAGGTCATTCTAGGAGATTGGGCATAACATTTTCCTAAGAATCTAAATCTGGTCAGACATGTGTCATTGGAAAGAATATTCAGAGGGCTACTAAAGGACTTAAGATAAGATCTCGAGTTCCAAAATTACATAGATACTTCAGTTTCAATATCGAGCTCCTCAAAGGCAATAAAAAGGTGTGTGTTTTTTTTCAAATTACATAAGTCTTGTTTAAAAAATCAGTTTGAAGTGATTCCAAGGGTATATTGGTTATAAAATTCCCCCTAAAAAGAATTCAACACACATTAAGCCCTCATAAAGCTCTAGTATGACTAATCAGGAGGAATAAGTGCAACATGATATATCAAAATTACAAGAGAAAGTGCAACAAATTTCACTTTCACATAGATCAACAAAAAAATGAAATGGAAGTTTTGAAGAAAGGTGTGGAAGCTAAGGCGGATGGTTTGAAGAAAGGTGTGGAAGATAAGATTTATGTTTTGAAGAATGGCATGGAATACATGGAAGAAAAAATGAAATACAACATGGAAGACAAGAAGAATGATCAAAAAGCAGACATGGAAGGCTTCAGGGAAGGATTGACAAAGTTGATACAAGAAATGATTCCTAATGGCGAAAAGATAGTAGAGGAAACTCATGATGAGAAAAAAATAAATGTTAATCATGATTTAATAAACTCTAATGTTGTATTAAAGACCCACTATATTCCAAAGATTGATATGAGGAATTTTGATGGCAAGGATCTCCTAACATGGATACTACATATGGAGCAATATTTTCATCTCAATAATGTGAAAAACACACAAAAGGTATGCATTGCAACTTTATATTTAGAACAAAATACATTTATATGGTATCGCTGGCTTTTCTCCCGTAAAAACATTGTCACTTGGTCAATTTTTACAGAGGAAATGACAGCACATTATCACGGTACAAAGAGAGAGACCTTCTTTATCCAATTGACAAATCTCAAACAAAAGGGTTCAGTGGTGTAGCACATTGAGGACTTCCAAAAATTGAATATAAATGTAATTGATATTCTAGAGGAACACAGGATTGATGTCTTCATAGGGACTTTAAAGGATAACGTCCAACATGAGGTTTACCTTTGGGAACCTGATTCATTGGAGAAGGCATTCAGGTTCGCAAGAAAAATTGAATGTAAAATTATGGAAACAAGGAAGCCTACCACTCACATCTATAAATATGGAAGTGTTGCTACTCCTATACTTCCACAACCTACAAGGTTGACCCCCAAAAAATTGGAATAAAAAAGAGAAAATGGACTTTTCTACAGTTGTGATAGAAAATATACTAAAGGTCATAAGTGTGCTGAGAAGAAATTATTTTACACAGATTGTGAAGAGGAGGAAGAAAATGAACAAGAAACTTCAAAATAAGAGGATATACATCAGGAACCAACTCTATAGAAATAATAAATGAGTGCCACCATATCCTATAATGCATTGGCGGGAATTACCACTCCTCAAACTCTCAAGATAGAAGGACATATCAAGAAGAAAAAGGTAATAAATTTGATTCATTCGGGTAGTACCCATAATTTTATTCATTGTAAGGTAGCCAAGGAATTGAATTTCTTCCTATACCCAGCACCAAAGTGTCAAGTGATGTTTGCAAATGGAGGAACTATAAATTTCTCTAGAAAATTCCATAGTATCAAGCTAACCATGGGGGAATATGTATTGAATAGTCCACTGATTTCCATTCCAAAGGGAGGTGTTGATGTTGTAATAGGAATACAATGGTTACAGTATTTGGGGATGGTAGCTTTTAATTTTCGAAAACATTTCCTTATTTTTTTTTGGAAGGAAAGGAAGTTGAATTACGAAGTATCGCAGGGAAGTCAGGAAATATAATAAGCTCTAATGTCATGAAAGAGCTTCTGAAGAAAGAAAAACGAGATATAATTGCACAATTATGCTCACTAGAAGTTCCAACATCAAAATCATATATTTCTATAGATCTCCAAAAATTATTGGACAATCATTCCAAGGTGTTTGAAACTCCCAAAGGACTCCCTCCTATTTGTGATCATGATCATGCTATTCATTTGAATCTAGAAAGTGTTCCTCCAAACATCAGGCCTTACAAATATCTCTATGTCCAAAAGAGAGAAATTGGACATATGATTGAAGAAATGTTAAAGGATAGTATAATTCAGCCTAGTCAAAGTTCTTTCTCTGCTCCAGTAGTATTGGTCCACAAGAAGGATGGATCATGGCGCATGTGTCTAGATTACAGGGAGCTCAATAAGCTCAATATTAAAGATAAATTTCCCATTCCTAGGAATGAATTATTGGATGAATTATATGGAGGAATTTACTTTTCCAAGTTGGATCTTCGTTCAGGATATCATCAAATTAGAATGAAGGTTGAAGATATTTTGAAAACAACATTTCAAACTCATGAGGGTCATTACGATTTTTTGGTCATGCCTTTTGGCCTCACCAATACACCTTCTACATTTCAAGGGGTGATGAATTCCATTTTCAAACCCTTCCTTAGAAAATTTTTGTTATTATTTTTTGATGATATATTAATCTACAACATGTCTTGGAAGGATCATGTTCAACATGTTGACATGGTGCTCAAACTATTGGAGGAGAAAACATTATATGCAAAAACCTTCGAATTTTTATTTGGAGTATAAGAGCTGGAATATCTGGGTCATATGGTATCCCAGGAGGGTGTTAAGGTAGACCCTAACAAAATTAAAGCCATTAAGGAATGGAAAATCCCCACAACCATAAAGTCGTTGTGAGGATTTATCCGGTCAATAGGGTATTATCGCAAGTTTGTTAAGAATTATGGGAGAATAACAACACCTCCAACAACATTATTGAAGAAATATGCATTTTCATGGTCTCCTGTAAGAACTAAAGACTTTGAACATATTAAAGAGGCAATGTGCCTAGCATCTGTCTTAGCTATGCCAAACTTCAAAAAAACCTTTATTGTGGAATGTAATGCCTAAACAAATGGAATTGGTGATGTTTTAATGCAAGAAGGAAGACCCATTGATTTTTAAAGTCATCCAATCACAAGAAAGTATTTACAGAAAGCTATTTATGAGAAGGAAATGTTGGAAATACTACATGCACTAAATAAATGGAAACCTTACCTAATAGGAAGATACTTCAAGGTAAAAGATGATCATGATATTCTTAAACAATTTTTGGAACAAATACTCTCTTCAGAAGAGTAGCAAAAATGGGTCACAAATATGTTGGGTTATGACTTTGAAATCATGTACAAAAAAAGGAAGCTAAATGTTGTTGCAAATGCACTCTCAAGAAAGGATGAAGAGGTGGAAACATTGCTTTTTTCCATTTATATTAACCAACTGGATTAGATAACCAAAGAAAGGGATGAAAGGAAGAATGACGAAGAAGTGTGGACACTCATTCAAAAGTTGCAGCAAGATCCTAGAACATCTGATACATTTAGTTGGAAAAATGACTCCTTACAGTACACAGATCGCTTATATATTTGTAAGAATTCCCAACTAAAATAAAAAATTATTTTGGAATTGCACACCTCTCCCTTAGGAGGACACTCAGGATTTTTAAAAACTTACCACAGGGTGAAGAAATCATTTTTTTGGGATGACCTTAAATCTGATATTCAAAATTTTGTGGTGGAATGTTTGGTTTTCCAGAAAAATAAAGTTGATACAATTAAGACTTCGGATCTTCTACAACCTTTATCCATTCTCAGTCAACATTCAGAGGATGCTTCAATGGATTTGATAGACTTAGCAAGTACGCACACTTTTCTGCATTATCTCATCCATTTAAAGCAAGTGTAATTGCTACTGCATTTACGGAAACAATTCAAAAGCTACATGGAATCACAAAGATTATTGTAAGCGTCAGATATCACATTTTTACTGGAAATTTCTAGACATTATAGTTTTCTTGTTTGGGTACTCAACTAACTCATATCTCATCTTATCATCCTCAATTCGATGGGCAAACTAAGATAGTGAAAAAATGTTTGGAAGTATATATTCATTGTTTTGTATATGATAAACAAACATAATGGGTCAAGTGGTTACCTATGTTTGAATGGTGGTATAAAAATTCCTTCTATGCTGCAATGAAAACGACCCCATTTATGGCACTTTATGGATATCATCCACCATCCATCACATCATCTTTAAGAGAAAATTCTAAGGTTCAAGCGGTGGAAGATCATTTCGAGCATCAAAAACAAGTTCTCCAACTCTTAAATGATAACCTAAATTTGGAACAAAATCAAATGAAACAACATGAATATCAACATCGCAATGAGAGAAGTTTTGATGTAGGAGATTGGGTATTTTTATGGCTACAACCATACAAACAAATGTCCCTAAAGAAAGCTAAGAAGGATAATAAGATATCACCAAAGTATTATGGTACTTACAAGGCATTGCAAAATATTGGTACTATGGCATTCAAATTGTAGCTTCCTGCTTCTTCCTGAGTGCACCCAGCTTTCCATGTTTCATGCTTAAAGAAGGTTATAGGTGAAAAAATTTCAGTTTAAACAATATTTCCAGAACTTTATGAGGAAGGAAAAATCATATTGGAACCTGAAGAAGTCACGAAAACAAGTAGTCGCAAGTTATGAAATCGATAAATTTCAGAGTACCTCATCAAGTGGAAGAAATTATCTACTGAAGATTCCACATGGGAGGATGAGAATTTTATACAGAAGCATCTAGAGCTACTCAAACATTGAGGACAACACTTTTTTGAAGGAGAGTGGCATGTTAGGTCCCTATATTACTAGTGAAATCCCTTATTTTTGGTAGTGTAGCCCCCATATTTTTATTGTTGTACCCCTGTAGCCCCCATATTGTTATTATTGTGCCCCATAAAGCCACTATTTTTATTTTTTTTCCCTTACATTATTATTGTTAGGTCAGCTAGGATTATATTGTGACCCCATGGACTCCTATATATAGAAATGAGGTTTTTTCATTTGTATCATCCAATAATTGTTCATTTATGTAATGTAAAGGAGGTTTCCCCCTCGAAGTGGTTGATTTCTAAGTTGTTGATCTCTTTTTTTATCAATTTTTGAAGCTAGTCTCATAAAAGAATCTGACTATGAACATGAATTTCTTAATGTGTTCATATATATATTCCTTTGACCTAAATCAAATTTGGGAAGGAACTTCTTAGGATGCTTAAGAAATTCGTGTACATTTCCAAAAACCAAAACTAGATCCTAGGCCGATCATGGTCTATTTATATTTGACGTGGATATTTTAGGAGAATCATTTGGAATGTGCCTTGGAATATGATCAAGATATCCTTGTCAAGGTTCTTAAGGAGTATGAAAAGGGGAGGACTAGGTGGTTTTCCAGCACAACCTTCCAATTCCTCTCCAATTCCTTCAATCATAGGATCTTATAAACCAAAAAATGTTAGAAATATAATAATTATGTTTTAATGCAACAAAAAACTCACTATCACCTATGACATATTTCTTGGATTTCCTATTTCCTCCGGGAAGGGTAAAATCAATAAATGATTACCCAATTTATCTATTCAAAGCTTGGGTGAAAAACTGAGATCTTTGGAGATCAAACACACGAGGGAACCAAGAAAAATGGTATTGAGAATAAATTTCAACATGGAAATATATAATGTGATTACCTTCAAAATCAAATAATATTGGGTATGGATTTTGAAGATTCTCCAAATAAGTGGGAGGATTTACAAAATTCGTTTCAAGGTTTGATATTTCCTTTGGGTGAGAGACTTTGTAGATAGGTTCTTGCATGGGTATTATTTTTGGCAATAATATAGAATGGGATCCTCTTGGAGTGTGTGATTTCCTAACATCCATTGATATAGCTCTTTCCATCTTTCTAGTGCCATTTTTGTTGATAAGTAAAAGTGACCAGAATTGACAAAGGAGAGAATTTGCAAATGGAAATTCCGAATTAGACCCACTCTAATTTGGATTAGCAACTTACAACTAGTATATAGGCCTTTTACCATTAAAAAAATGTCTTTCAATAAATTGAAGAAAAATTACAATGAAATGAGAGTTATAAAAATTAGATCATTCAAATTAGTAATCCCATCTAGGAGAAAAATGAAAAGGTGTTAGATACAAGGGAAAAAACATATAACAAAACCACTGAGAGTAAATTCACAGTTGCAATATGATCTTCAATGAAACAAATATTATAAAAAATTAATTATTCAAAGTAATTAATGCATACTCTTGTATCTAGCAGTAACTATGCAGAGAAATAACTATATTATATCCAAAAAAGGAAATAAATTTTCATGTATAAGAAAGAAATATGATTAATTATCATCCATTATATGCAAGAGAAAAATCATCAATGTTACATAGTAAATTCTTTCAAATGCCACAAATTGTTTCTCATTATTCTTTCAAATCCCCCTCTATGGAGGTGAAAGTTCCCTCATAACATTTTTTTTCACCATTCATTTACCCCTTTAAAATCTTCTTTTCTAGTTTTGGGTTTTTTGTTTTAAATTAAAAGCTATCAAATGAATGTCTCTTTGGATTACAAACATTTTCCATTTTCCACATAATATGATTCCTAAACTTTATGTGCTTCACATATACATGAGATTCATGGACATTTTAATTTTCTTCCCTAAATTGCATTTGAAAGCACTTTTGGAGGTGATTAGCATCAATCGTCATTGAAACTATAACCTTTGGTAAAATCCTTGAGTCTATGAGGCCAATAAAGGTATATCACCCCAATTTTGTCTCCCTGCATGCATTCCTTAAGGTATAAATCGTTCCATCTCCTTGTGTGCTTCTACCCTCTAAGCTAATGAAATCTCATGATCTTGTATTGTGCATCCGTATTTCCTTGCTACGATATTCAAAACCCCCCTCCATATTTGAGATAAATGATGCCTCGTTTAGAGAAGTACGAGTTGCAAGACCACTGAAGTTATGTCTGTAAATATTAAGCATGGACTCGTTGGTTTCATCAACATTTCCCGTCATAATAACTAGCATGGAATGTTGAATATCAACCACTTCCTTTGGAAATATCCCTCCATATTCACCTAGACCTAAAATTTAAACCTCATTAGCATAGATACCTAATATTAATAATTCCATGAGAACTTCATTACTTGTTAAAAAAACCATGAAGTATTTCATCTCAAATTATGATACTAGACCCAAGACTAGATTTATGATCTTTTTGATAAAAAATATGAAATAAATTAGAGTAAAATTCCTCTCTTTTGTGCACTTCTTATACAAAAACATAGATAAGTATGAAAAGAGAATGGATTGTAGGTAGCCCTTATCATTTATATGTACATTTTCTTTTTCTAAGCATGAATGTGACTCTACAAACTTAATTTCTTGTAGTTCTAGTTATAACTTTATGTTAACATGAATAATTATTCGTTATTATCATTCATGTTGTAATGAAACAATTATATTGAGTGTAAAATTCTCATGTCATAAACCATTGTTCTAACTTTCGAAATTCATACTTCTAACAGTAGCACACCAATCATTATCTCTGAAATTGTTGATTTTTATTTCTAATAGTGTTATTATACTTTGACTTTATCACCAAGTTAATTTGTTTACCTAAATGAACAAACATGTTTACATTTTCCATGGTTTTTATCATTTCATTTTGGTTTATGCACAAAAATCCTAACCACTGGAATTTTTTTCCTATCCTCAATTTACCAATTTACTTCAATCCAAATGTGACATTGAAATTTATTATTTTCTAGTTTTGTATGTTAACTAATCATTTACTATGTACGTTGGTAATGAAATATATGTTAGAATGGAATGCATTATATTTTGAGTTTTTTCTATATTTCATGACCAATAGCTATGTGAATTTCATTGTGATGTATCCCATGCATATGACACATTTTCTGTTAGAACATTGATATCATTCTTATGTTTGAACATCAAGTGATTGTGTTTTAGCATCATCATTGAAATATTTCCTCTTCTATATATTATGATTCTTATTTTGGAATTACATCTCTATTTGAATGAACAAAATGACTTAAGAAAAGGTGTCATTTATTGCACCATTGATTTATATGGTTTTCATCATTATTAATTGTGGTTGTAATTGAATAATTCTATAAGCTATTTTTGATACATCATTAAGTTATTTTCAATAATATAGTTCTTAATTCGATGTGTGACACATGTTCTCATTAATTTATTAGCTTCCCCATAGTATATTTTCTTCTTTCCCCAAGACAATGACATCTTGGAATTGTGCACCTATTGGAAAGTTGTATTTTTCATAAGATAACATGTTTCTTTTTTCTGATTATGTGCTTCTATGGTTATTATTGATTTTGAGTTAGTTTGAGTTGCAATTTAAATAGTTTAAGGATTCCCTTGTACTATGAGTTTCTCACTTTAAATTTTATGTGCAATGCTTGCTTAGAATATTAGTTGTTCACACATGGGAATGGATGCTCTAGTATTATGGAGTCCAAACATCTTGTGTAGAATCCTTCTAACATGTGTTTCTACATTGGAACATTTATAATATCTCTGTTAATTCCTCAGTTATACCCACACCACATACAACATTCAATGCCCAACAGACATTCATAATTGATGGTCGACTACCTTGTAACACAATTATTATTTTTACCTTTTATCTATTAGCTCATAATTCATGTCGCCTAGAAGAAAATGTAATCCAAGGACATATCTGCAAGTTTAATTCATTCTACCTAAAATTCATATTTTGGTGCATCATGATGTTTTTCCTACAAATTTATCATCTTTAACTTTCATTTATGTATAATAAGATAACCAAAAAATATATTAATGTCAAAATGAAAAAGATCTTGACATGTAGAAAATTTAATTTTAACTCGTATTAGAACTACAACTATTATAACCTTACTATCATACATGTCATGTACCAATAGTTTATAAACTAAGAAGGAATGGAATTTATTAAAAGAATGGGTATTTAAAAAAAATAAACATGAACATAAATGCTTTGAAATTAACAAATAAGATAAAAATTGAATTAAAAGGATCGAATTTATCTATTCCCTTGAAATATCCTTTGTGTACTATTAACAATTCCCTATTGCAAGAAGTTTGGGAACTTGTAACTACCAACGAATTGCATGGTATTGTAAAGCATGATTGGATTCTAACAACTAAAGAGAATTCTAGACGTCTAGGGGATGCTTTAGAACATTCAATGATGTCAAAAACATTAAATAGATATATCATTCAGTTACATTGATGATACATTGACTTCAATATTAACTAACATCATTACTTGTAATGTCCTATTGTTATTTTTTATATAGGTAGTATCCTCTAATCAAAACCATTCTCATAAAAATCACATATCATCCTTACCTACCTCTTATCCCTTTCCATTATTCCAAACATCATTCATATGTTAATTTCAACATAGTTAGATAATTGTAAATAAATCTTCAAAGAAAAAAGGGTGAATTTAGAATATTCTAGCATAATAATAATCGAGGAGTCCCCATAGTTTATGAAGGTTCACAAATAAAATTGTTTGGGACCTTCCGGGAGTATGTGGTATTTGTGGCCTCAAAAAAAGGATATAACTTGTTGGTTTTGTATTACCATTTCCAAGAAGTGATCTACTCATAGTTAATCTTTACTCTTACGATATTCTTATGTTTGGAACACCTTTCTAAATTATGATTACACTTTCCACAATGCTCACAAAGATGAATATCAAAACACTAGTTATCCATGTGGCCAACTAAATGACAATGTTGGCATTTAGGAATCTTATCTTCAACTAGAACATATGAGATGGATGTTGTTGGAGCTCAATACCTTGTAACAGGATGGGTTTAGAATAATATAAAATTTGAAAGGTCACTTCCTTTTCATATCCCAGACCTATTTTATGCTTATTCTTCATGATTTCTTCCCAACTTTTAATAATAAGCATGAGAGGTGGAAGAAAAAATTATTTATAACAAAATTCATTTTCATTTGAATGTGATTATGATGTGTCATCATTTATTTGATCATGTGATGGTTGTTGATGGAAATATTTTTTTTCAAAAAGAGACCTATTTTGAACAATGACTAGTTCGAAATGTTATTTCTCTTGTTACTCCCTCTTGTTGAAGGTATGCTTTAAACAAGATAAATTCAAATTTTTCATATGAAACTTGGAAATTAGTTAGAATGTTACTGAGATTTTCTTTGTCGATCGTGTCCATATTGTTGATAGTAGAGAGTATTGGAGTATTCAATAACTCTAATAATTCATCAAATTGATCTATTTAAATATTGGGCTAGAACTCAAATTATTGAAGTAGATGACTCTAATTTATTTTTCAAATGTGATATGGAATAGGACACAACATAAAACCTTCCTTTGATTCTTTTAAGGTTTCCTTTTACCCAAACCAAAACCAACTTGTAATAGTAGAGCCAATACTTCTATGATCTAATGCTAGTATCACTCCCACCATATAATGCATTCAAGTATATATTAGTACATATTTATTCTTAAAAGACAAAAACCTGACTATTTCATAGAGATATATATTCGGGCAAGTATTTTCTATAAATGTCTGACAAAGAAGAAGATACCCAATTAAGGATACCTATAAACAATATCTTTCCTTTGTAGTTTCCAAATGATTGTAAAGTGGCGAGTCAAATATGCAGATTTCCAAATAATTTCGTGTGCATTTTATAACATATAACGTACAAGGACAATTCAAGATGAAAATATATTTCATTATGGTGAGGCTCATTGGTCTTAGTTTCAACTTGGAAGTGATAGAGTACTCTTCCAAAATTCCAAAGTTATAAAGTTGGATACATCGTTATATGGTATTAATGTATCAAATATCCTTTCCCATGCTAAGTTTGATATCTTCCACGTTACGTAGTGAAGGTAGTTAATTTAGTTATGTTGCGGAATTCATTGACTACTCTAAAAGCTACAGGGACCACTAAGAAAACTTGCATTCAAATAACTTCATATTATTTTGGGTTTTAATATTATTCTTGCAAACACTTTCTTGGTTCAGGACTGGTCAACATGGAAAGGCTGGTTAGTGATTAAAACGTGAAAACCATGAACTAAATGGAAACTTCTGAAACCAAAATTTGGGGAAATCCAACTTTTAGGTAATTGTTTGCAGCGAATATTTTAATAATAGAAGTTTATCATAAAGTTTAGAAAATTTGGGTGAATATTACTAGTTTCTAATATGCAAATTGTAAACGGGTTGACAATACTTTCATAAAAATATTTATATTCATAATAATTTTTTATAGTTTGTAAAATTTTTTTGGTGATTTCTAAGGTAAAATATTATTATACTATAAATTTTGGGCGAATCATATTCTAAAAAATTGGAAATCCATGAACCTTTGTTTTTTGAAAAAACATAGAAAATTAGCCCACCTGTAAATATTAGCCCCTAAAATTTTCCGTGCTTGTTTGAACATTCGATTAGAAGGGATTGAGAGATGTGAGAAGATAGAATAATTTATTCCTCTAATGATACTCATCAAAATTCTTCATTAATCCACAAGTTTGGAGCATAGACACATCACAAGGATTCACTGATATATTGGGGAATTTCATGAAGGAAGCTTAGGAACCACTTTGATTAATCAAATGAGATATTTTATCAGATAATAGAGAGAATAACACATTGACAAAATTATGAGTACAATCTATAGTTTCTTCAATTTAAATAATGGCACATAGGATAAAGTAAACAATGATACAAGAGGAGATTAATCACTACCCATGATGATTACCCAACCTACATAAGGAGGAGAGTCGAGGTTGAGCAACGACAAAAAAATGTGGCTCTCATATCACTATTAAAAAATTGCCAAAATGGAGATAATATTCATATAAATTTCATTAATATGATATACATAAAAAAATACATGATGTATGACCATAGGATTGACCTCCAAGAGTTCTCTTGAACTCTTGATGATTATTCCTATTTACTTGTGACTTTTCATATTATTTCTCAAATGAATAAAATGAAAAAACATAACTCTAATAATTATGTTTCCAATTCCTAATAACTTTCCTCCTTTCATAGAAAATATTTTTAGGTTCAAATATAGCCCACACCTTAATTTTGAAAAAACTTGGTGTAAATGTTTAAGATGGCCTTCATTTGAATTAGAATATATGGTCATATCATCAAGATTACTATGATTTTTTTCTTATCATCTGCGAATGTGAATCCATAACTCTTTGCACTATTGAACTAGTGTTCTAAGTTCAATGGGCATGTTATCATACATAAACATACCACAAGGAATAGTCTACATGATACCTCTAGTAAATCCATTTTTTTAATGCCTATTTTATTGGACATGTGGTTGAAAAGTAAAATGGTAAAAAAGTAATATCTTAAGAGAATGTAAATATGTATTTGTTGATAAAAAAAAGTCATTTTATGTATTAATATTCTTTGGAAATACATTATAGGTTATCATGTGAGACATTAGACTCTTAACTTCTAGGAAAACAACTGGAATCAATTATGCCCAAGAAGGGGTAGGAAAAAGAAAAAGAAAATCCTCCATTACAGACATAGAGGAAATTGTCAGACGAGAAAATCACAAAAAGAATACATGACTGTAGATAGATGTCATGGGGTGGAAAATATGTAAAAAAAATTGTTGGAGATAAAGGCATTCCAAATAACAAAAAGGGTTCCACTGCGAGAGAAAGACTCGACCTAAACCCACAATTAGCAAGATGTCTCTTGGGTTAAGGAGGTGTAAGTTGTGAAAACAATATTGAATTGTTAGGAGTTAGAGTTTGGGGGGAACTACTGAAAACATAGTTCAATGGTTGGGAGGAACATTCCAGCCTCTAATCTATTTCTAGGCATTTTTAGGTAAGTACATGAATATTAGGAAAGATATGTGTTAAATTTATTGTTTCTGATATTCAGGTTTGTGATTATATAAAGTATTATTTCATTATAAATACACACTACCATGTGTGTGTTAGAGAAAATGAATGGTTGCATTCTATTAATGTCTTTTGTGAACAACAATATAAATATATATTTATTTTTTGGATTTGTTGCCAGAAAGTTGGAGGTTAGTGACAAAAGAAATAATTATAAATTATTTGAGAGATAAAACATAAGGGTACTTCTGTTGTATAAAAGTGCGTGAGTAGAACCTACAAAGAGTTCATCCTTGGCTTTTACTGTGCAGGTGGATATGAAAGAACAAAGGAGAGGAAACTTAGAAAAGATGAAGTCAATTGGATAGATTATAGGTTACTGAGAAAGTAAGAAAATAAATATATGTGAAAAACCAATCTTAAAAGGTAATATTTAACTTGTTCCAAAACTTATTATATACTCAAACTGTAGAAAAAGGGAAAGATACATAACAATAAATTATATAGTTGAATAGGAATAGAAATTGGAGCGTAGGTTAGCATGTCACAAGCCATAGACGAGGAAGGAAAACCTCATCAACTAGCCAAGAATCATGCATTCTCTAGAAAAAATAATAAATCTCTAAGAGAAGACCCTATGTGGAAACCCATGACAAGAGTCCACCATGTTTTCTGGCCTATAATGTGCTTACTAAAGTGAATAAGTATATATTCATAGCAATACTATAAATAATTCACATTAATAAAATGAAATACATAAATTGCAGTAATATTACAAGTATTTAGAAGAATAACCTTTTACACATGAGTATACAAGATAGAGGAAAGATATATAGCAATGTCATAAAATCACAGCCATATTGATAATAGCATTCAAAGTGGAACAAAAGAAATGAATATGGCTAGTCTTTCTTGAAAAAAAAAAAAAATGTAAACAATCGACCATGCAAGTCTTGGCCACAACTAAAATTAAATTATATGGAGGGTTCTATAAAAATAAAAGGGGAGACCCCTAATTAATAATAAGAAATAAATTTGTGTATACAAAGGTTGGCATTTCTGCCCATTATTCTAGAAAAAAATCCTCAAGGAGATACTCAAAGAAAATAGGAAAAAGAAGGCTTGTTAAGCTTTCTTTTGTAAACCCTTACAAAATTTATGCGACTCGATAGGACAGAGTCGAAGCACAAAAAATTTCTCCGAGGACCTACGAGAGTTAGCAAGAAAATGAGGGTATGTAAATGATGAGACATAAATGAGTACTTTCATAAGAAAATGAAATCAGAATGTGTCATTCAAAAAAATCCCAAGTATGGTTAAGAGCTAACCTATAAACATAGAAACCCTTAATCAATATTCAGACCCTGAAGGAAATTTTTGCAAGACTTAAAAATGAATTTTGTTGTACAACTAGTTCGTTACCTTAGATAAAGGTAGATGACATCCCCGCTTTACTGCCAAATCATAATGAAAAATGTGGTAGAAAACCCTATCATGGTTCCACAAGGGTCCTAACATTTATGCCATCATACATTTCATATATGTTTACAAACCACTTCAGAACGAAACCAAGGAAAATGTATTAATAATGACATGTATAAATTTATGTATTGCGCACAGCAGTATAGTGTATAAATCCTTTACGAAAATTCCTTGAGAGAGGAGATATAGTGTGTTAGTGGATATAGTTTAAGGGAGATATTCTATAAATATATAGAAACAACATGTATCGTTGCTATGGGTGACATAAGCGAGGCCAATGACCTAGCATAATGATGGCCTTGGGGCCAGCAAAAGTGTGTAGAAATGAATGTGAACCTTAGTAATGGATGAGAATAGCTTAAACATCATATTCAATATTGGGAATATATTTTAATGTTTCTTGTGTAGAAAACATTTTCTGTCAATAAAACCAATGCAAACAATGTACATATTAAGTTAAAAAAAAATATTATGTAACTCATAATCCTTTTTATGGGTGATTTTGGGGAGATATTACATTAAAAGTTGCTTTATAACTATTTTCTTTATGGACTAACATCTAATTATATCATGAGAATCCATCCATCATGAAAAATATATGAGCTCCAATTTCTCTTTGCATCATTTGATCCATTTTTTCTGAGAGTAATTATCTTTCCACACATAAAAGGATTTATCCATTTTTTTCCTATTAGGGACCAAATTAGAAACACATTTAATGTACCTTAAGTTTTGATCTCCATAGCAACATTGTATATGTACATGATGAATGGCTAAAATCCAAACAATATAATATGTAAAATTACATTAAATCTTGTAGGAGAAGGAAAAAAGGATTTTGTGCCATGATTGCAAAAGGGGGGAAAGAAAAAGGGTTTAGGGGACTAAAGGAAAAAAATATTATTGATAAACTTGAGTACTTAAACCTATAATAGTTTGAAGGTTTCTGTGGTGTGAGTTTTGAGTTAGGGAAATCAGAATCTCCATAGTATTCAATTTTACATCTACGTTTCATGTCTAGATCAAGACCCATCATCAAGACAAATCTGCCAAGAAGAGAGGAGGATAGATGAAATAAACATAGGATGGAGCGAACGGAGGGATGAGGAGAAAGCACGAGCCGACCATCAAATATTAATACATAACAATATTAATAAAGTTTATTTAATGAAATTTTTTATTTATATTTAAATTAATAATAAATTATGGTAATTTATTGGTAATTTAAATATAAATACAAATTTTCATTAAATAAACGTTATTAATCTTTGTATTTCTTGGTATTTGTTGATCGCTCCTACTTTCTCCTCATCCCTCCATTCGTTCCATTTTATATTTATTTCATCTATCCTCCTCTCTTCTTGGCAAGATTTGTCGTGATGATGGGTCTTGATCTAGACCTGAAATGTCTTGATCTAGACCCAAAACGTAAACGTAAAAATAAATATTGTGGAGATTTTGAATTCTCCAACTCAATACTTAAACCTACTTAATTATCACTCCTTACTCCTTGTGATCAAATTCTAAGAAAAGGGATGCATATCATTCTCATGAAAGTGTAAGGTTTATCATTAGCACCCCAATATACTCCATGTTGTAAAGCAGGAAGGGGAGATTCATGTTGATTCTTCCTAGAGATTTGCACTTAGTATATATGGAAATTATTTTCATTAAAAAAACTAATTAAAAAATAAACCCTTATGGAAGTCGTATAGCTTAAAAGATTGCAGACTAAAAAATGAACCCATTTCTTGAGTTGTATAATTTGATAGAAAAAATAAACTATTAATTAAAATAGTTGTAAAAGTTAACCTTCCTCTAAATTCTTAAAATTAAATTATATGAAACTTAAATAAATTCTTCCTTATATATTTATAACCCAATTCAAAAATAAAATATTTCTATTTAAATAAAAAATATGATAAACTTCCTGCTGATAATAAATAACAATTTATCTGTAAAAAATTCCAATAACCCTCCGTAATCTAATATCAAATCACCATGATATTCATAATGTAATCAAATAAATGTTCATCTAAACAATCGGTATATGAGATTTATAAACTATATCAAATGGCATACAAGATAAATTATTTATTTATCAATCTAACTACTCATCATTCCAAAACTTGCTTAAAAAAGTTTTGTTTTTAGCCAAAAATCATTTATATGCTTTATCAGCTTTTTTCATCGACATTCCTATCATTATTCATTGATTTGTTGCATTCAACATGATTGCAATTCTTTTGTCCATTCTCGATATGGAGTTTTTAATTTATTTTTAAAGAATCTTACTATAAATAAAACATGTTTTCTCAATTGCAATCATATGTTTGTCACCATTTGCTCGAATAATACTTGATTAATGATTGTTGCCATCTAATAGGTGAGAGCATAAGAACATTTTTAACACTATATTTATTGTTAAGTAAATGAACTTTGAATTAGATGCAAATTTATGCCATGTTTATTTAAAGGTTTTAATATTTATCCCTTCGATTTATAATATTTATTTATTGAGTTTAGTATTATTAGTTTAGGTTTATAATTTTTTGGATTTTTGGTTTTGATTTTTTGGATTTATAATATTTATATAAAGGTTTATATAGCTTAGTTTTATAATATTAATTTTTTAATCACTTGACTTAATAATATTTATTAATAATAATAGTGGTTACTAATGAATTGGTATTGTAAATCTATGGAGTTATTATTAACTTTTTTGGGTTTATTAAACTCATGGTATTATAAAGCTAACATTTGTCATTTTGTGAAGTATTGTGCGAATATTTAAGGGTTTACATGTTCTTTAAGGGTTTATAATAATTTTCTTGGGGTTTATATATCTTGGGTTTATAATATTTTTCCTTTGGGTTTATTACATAGGCTTGGGTTTATAATGCTATAAACTCCTTGTTTCTTTGGTTTATAATGCTATACATTCACAAACCCCTATGGTTTATGTTTCCCTTCATATTATAATTTGTTGGGTTTTTAATATTAAAACCCCAAGGAATTATTAACTCTTTAAACCCTACTTTAAAAGCTTATTAAACTCTTTAAACTCTTTATGGCATTAAATATATATTATCGAAGGAGGAATGCTAGGGTTTGGTGAACGCTTAGGGTTTGGACAAAACTAAAATCTGACAGGGTGGATCACGAGGAAGGTGTATTGCATCAAATTTTCCTCTAAGAGATCGTATGGAAGCTTCTTCAAGGGGGAGAGATCCCCTCCTACCGAAATGTAACAACAGGGGAACAGAGCAACAAACACGTAGGGCCTAAAGGGGGGTCTTCCCCTAATGTAGGCCCAGTATTAGGAGCATAATGGCAAGCTAAAACAAGAGGGAAATGTCTGCCGAGAGCACTGAAAAACCCATATTTTTTATCCCAGCAAATGGAATGGATGAATACTGGAGTTATATGAAATATCATGCATTAATATGCAAATTCATAGGCATATGGCCAACAGAGAAAGATCTGTTGAAATGGATATAGGAAAAATGACAACCCAAGGATCATATAGATTTGAAATTTGGCCAGAGAGGGTTCTTTAAAGTTATATTCAACAATTTTATAGAAAAATAAAGGATCTTTTAAGGAGTTCCTTACTTCTATTACAATGTAGGGTTATTTTTGCAGTAGTGGGAAGAAAGCTACAACCCTGATCAAGAAGAATTTTTGGTTGCAATGGTCCTGGTTCAGTTATTTCCACTCTCGATGGACTTCTGGGACCTGGAAATATTGGAAGGAATCGGTAACTCTCTTGGTAGCTTTGTTGAAATTGTTGAAATAACTTGTCGAGGTGGGTATACTTCTTTTTCTCATATATGTGTATGCCTAAATATTTTTGAGCCGTTACCGGAATCAATAGAACTTGAATATGAGGGGAAATTCTAGCGCCAGCTTCTTGATTATGAGCATATTATGTTCTATTTCCACAGATGCCATGAATATGGACATCTTTATAAAACTTGTCCTCTGAACAAACCTGAAAAATTGCAAGGAAGCAATCAGAAGAAGTCAAAGGGTCACTTGAAAAAGAAGACGGATTCAAGACTGTTGCAAGTAAAAAGAAGAACAATAATATGCATGCAAGCCAAAATAATAACTCAAAACAGAAAAGCACACAAAAAATATATGAAATATTGCAGGAACTGGGGGAAAACTCGAAGGAGAGAGAACAAAGTAATGATGAAGGGAAAGGAATGGTAACTCAAAAAGCCCGGAAGGATAAAAGGAAGGCACCACAAGAATCAAAGGAAATAGAAGAATATAGGCAACCAGTGGAACAATCGCCAATGGAGATAGAGATGAGAAGGGAGGATTTAAGTACAGAGGAAGTAGTTTTAAAAAAAAACCTGCAGGAACGGAAGAATCTTGATGATAGATTTATCCTGGATGACCAGAAGAAGTTGTACAAGGAAACATTTGAACAATATTTGGCATCTCAATCTCGAAAACAGATGGATTCCTCGGAAAACCAAAACTCTGAGAAGATTCCCTCTTAGGACCACAACACCCAAGTTAAAGGAGGAAAAAATAGGGGATGAAAGAACCTACAAGAATCGATAAAAATGGTGGGAGAAATGTTAGTTAAATCAAGAAGGGTAATACTGTTATCAACAGTATTCCGACAACTCCACAAAGTTCATTAATGAAAGTGATCTCCTGGAATATAAGAGGCTTAAATAGAAAATGAAAACAGAGGTATATATTAGAAAGATTAAGAATAGATAAGCCACAGGTGATGCTGATACATGAAACTAAGGTTTCAAGTAAAAAATTAGAAGAAATCCTCAAAGTATCCAAACCACATTATGAAGTAATGGTGATATATTCACGAGGAAGCACTGGAGGAATAGATATTATATGGAATCCCACTTAGATTATGGTAAAAGGTTGGATTGGGCTGCTGCGGATACTAACAGGTCAATTTAGGCAAATTGGAGCAAAGGAAAAAATCTTAATTTCCTCTATCTATGGAAATCATATTCCAGGAGAAAAAGGGGTGTTCCTCAACAGTATAAGAATTCTTAGTAACATGCATGATAAGAAGTACTGGTTGCTAGGAGGGGATTTTAATATGATCGTTAGTTTGACAGAAAAAAAAAGAGGTATAAGGAGAGATGAGTCAGAAATGGAACTCTTTAGAGATTTGATCACAAACTTAAGGTTAGTTGATATTCCCATAATGAACGGTAAGTACACTTTGAATAATGGAAGAGGGGTTACTCACCAGGTTGCCTCAATATTGGACATATTCCTAGGCTTAGAAGCCCTCGTGAGCACTGATGTTTTTTATGAAGCTATTATCCTTCCTACCCTGGGGTCGGATCATTGGTCGATAAGTACGGAAATTGACATGAAGGAATGTAATAAGAAACGCCCATTTCGATTTTAGGATTTTTGGCTGCCAGACCCAAACTTCCTTGAAAAATATAAAGGCTGGTGGGAAGCAAGTCAAGTCCAAGGCCGGAACACAATGCACTCCTTTCAACTTCAGCTAAACGACTTAAAAGAGTAGATTTAAAAATGGAACAAAACTGAGTTTGGAAACATTCGGCGTGACAAGGAAATATTGTAGGGATAAATGAAGTGGATTCAACAACAAATGATTTTAAAAGGAAGGTCAGAGAATCTAGTCATATGAGAAGGAAAACTTCTAGGTAAAATTGAAGAGTGCGGGAAATAAGAGGAAATACTATGGAAGAAAAAATATTGTATTCAATGTCTAAGAGAAGGGGATAAAAACAGAAGCTTCTTCCATAAGGCTATGATTCAAAGAAGACAACATAATCTTATCTTTTCCCTAAAGGACCTAGTAAGAAATAGATTAGTCCAAGATAATGAGATGGAAAACTTCTTAGTTAATCATTTCAATCATATTCTAACACAACCTGGTCATAATAAATCAGGAGCTATTGAGCGCATCACATGAAACATACCCTCAATAGTTAGCAGGGATCAGAATCTGGCCCTTCTAAGAGAAATCACTATAGAGGTGGTCGAAGAGGTTGTCAAAAGTCTTGAAAAAAAAAAGCCCTGGCCCAGATGACTTTACGACTGAATTTTATCATGCAGCCTGGTCCTTCATGGGTAAGGACATATGGGAATTAGTCGAGGAGTCCTGATGTTAACGATAGGTCTATTCGGTCCTCAACTCTACCCTCATTTCATTAATTACAAAGGAGGAAAACTCAGATGTACCAGCAAGGTTTCGACCTATCGCCTTATGTAATGTAATATACAAGATCTTATCTACTATTATGGTAAACCGGTTGAAACCTATCCTCCCAACCACAATTCACCTGAGAAGATAGGATTTGTGAAAGGTAGACAAATTGTGGATGACATAGTTACGACGCAGGAAACTATACATTCTATTTGTACCCTTAAAGAAAAAAGTATCTTGATTAAACTTGATTTATCTAAATCTTATGATCATCTTAGCTGGGATTATCTCAAATCCATTCTCCAGGCCTTTCGCTTTGATTTAAGATGGATTTATTGGATATTCTCTTTTATCTCTTCTCCTAACTATTCTATTCTACTCAATGGAGTTCCTTCCAATCCCTTCAATGCTACCTAGGGGATAAGACAAGGACACCCTCTCTCCCCACTTATCTTTATCATTGCAGCTAAAGGCCTCGGTCGTCATATCAAAACAAGATTAATGGAGGCTAGTTGAAGGGCCTTAACCTTTGGGGGTTAGGTTTAAACCTCTCCCACCAGAAGTTTGTAGATGAAATTATGATTTTTTGTCAAGCTACTATGAAAGAATCTAAGGCTATCTTATCTATTCTCAAAGACTTTATGGAAGCATCTGGAACCCTAATCAATAATGACAAATCAAATGTTTATTTTTTTAATAGTAATCTAATATCCCAACGCTTCCTTTATTAAACTATGGGATTCAACATAGGATCCTTGCCTATGAAGTATCTAGGAATTCCCTTAAGTCTAAATTTCCTTCGGGTTTTGGGATGGAAAGATATCCTTAATTGTATACAGGCCCAACTCCAAAATTGGGCTTTTAAGGTGCTTTATGCTCCCAGCTGGGTTTTCCTATTAAGAGAAGTCTTATAGTCCATTCTAATTTATCAGTTATCGGGACTGGTTGCACCTAAAACCAGCTATAATGATATGGTCAAGATATTTAAAAAAATTCTTTGTCAGGGTTCCCAGCAAGCCCATAAATGGGCCCTTCTTTCATGGGATAAGATTACTAAAATAAAAAGAACAGGAGTATTGGGGTTAAGGGATTCATACGTGATGAATCAGGTGATGGGAGCTAAAACTGGTGGAGATGGCTACAGGGGGTGGGGATCTATGGAAAATAATTTGGGAAAGGAAATATGATATGCCCCTCACTACAAAAAAAAAATTAAAAGTGCAAATAACTCTTAAAGAATCCAACATCTGGAATTTTGTAGCCTTAAACAGAGATCTTATTCGTGAGCACAGTTTATGGGAAATTAGAGGAGGAAACATTGCCTTTTTTTGGGAGGATTATTGGAAACAACGATAAACAATTTGCAGTCGAATAGATCTAGGGGAAATCTTTCTATTCACCAATCGGCCGAACACCAAGTCAGTAATGCATTTATGGAGTGAGGAGACAGAGCTTCAATGGAGGAAATGGAAATTAAAGGTCCACTGGAAAAATGCCCCAGAAACTCGCCAATGGGAGAATTATGAAAAAGAACTTAAAACCAAAAAATTGATTGCATCAACAGGAGAATATATACTGAGATGGGGATACCACACCAAGGGTATGTTCACTATACAAGAAGGCTACCACATAAAATCTAATAATTTACATAGCATAACTATTCCTCTGTGGCACAAAATCTGGTCAGCAAAACATTGGCCAAAAATTGAATACTTTATATGACTAATTAGCCATAGTAAAAATCTTGCCTGGGATTAGTTGTAGAAGAAATGGATGCATGGATCGTCGTTATGCATGTTGTGTAAGAATCATGAAGAAACTATCCAACACTTCCTGAATAATTGTGTTGTAGCTGAGACCTTGTGGAAAAACCTCTTCTCCCTCTTTCAACAAACATACTGGGATAATAGGAGCATCAAACATACCATTGAAACCTGAAGAAAAGGAGGTTACACAAGCGCAGTCCTTAACAGAGAGTGGAGAATCTCTATGGCGTTTTTGCTATGGGCTATATGGAAAGAAATAAATCGAAGAATCTCCAAACATGAGTATAGGCAGAATGAAGCAATATGGAAAATGATCCTCGATAATATTAGAGATACTATTCTTGCTGAGAAATGGAATGAGGATGACTCAAAAGAAAATGGGAATGAGGCTATAATTTTAGCTATGTTGAACCTAAAATCCCAAATATTGGCTCTGACATCATGGAAACAAAAACCAATGGGTAGAAATCCACAAGACAAATTCTAGGTTCCTTAGCAGAGGTTTGTGAAGCTTAACTATGACGGAGCCTCAAAAGGCAACCCGATTCAAGTAGGAGGAGGAGGAATATTTCGAGATTCGCAAGGTTCCGTTGGTAGAATATATGCGATGGACCTGGGGTTTGCCACGAACAATGAAGTTGAACTTATGGCAGTTAAAAAAGGGTTGTTGATCACAGTTAGAGAACAGTACGAAAGAATCATAGTGGAAGGGGACTCGTCCATGGTAACAGGGATTCTACAAAATATGCAACAAGGGACAAGATGGGAGAACATTACTCAGAGCTGGAGAATGACATGCCTAATCCATGATATCAGTACCATCTTCTGAGGCATAGGCTACCTAATTCCGTCGCATGTTCGCAAAGGAGGGAACAAAGTTGCCGACTACCTAGCGAACTGGGGTTTCACTCATGCGGGATGGAATTTGGACATTAACCAGGCATAAATGGATCGAGAAGGGGAACTATAGTCTCTATATATAATTGTGGATAGAGATAATGAGATTTATCAGGATCCTCGATCAGGGTGCCACACAGGAGATGGGTGGCGAGAGGTACCATGCGGTGTTGCGTACCATACGACCACTTGATCATGACATGCGATCTTAGGGGGGGTACTATCGCTCACACAATATAATGATGGACGAGAATGATGGTGGAGGCCAACTAACCATGTCAGAGTTGTATGGGAAACCATACCAACGTGTCAAGGGGTTTATGAAGGCCGATGAGGGGAAAGGTGGTATCGTATCCTGACAGTTTACAGAGGAAGGAAGAGCAGACAGAGTTTCCGCGTGAGAGAAATTCAGAACCTCGCCTTTGCATCCCCTCACCTGGTATTTGCTTCGTCTCTTCACTATGTATGTTGCTCTGAATGATGACGGTTCCATGGTTTTCAGCATGGTTACATGTCCTGTCTGTTATATCTCATATATCTTTAGGGAGAAGTTATACCTTTCTTATGGGTTCTGTAATTGGGTTTAAAACGATAATTGTCTGGTTCGAGGTTGGGATGTTGGTTGTATGAGCTTTGTGGCTTTGCATGTTTCGTCGGCCTCTCTACTGGTAGAAGCCAAAAGGTATAGGCTATGTTTAATTTCTTCATGTCTTGTTTTCTGTATGGCTCAGTCACATGTGGACTCTGATCGTTCTACTTTTTATTCCCCTTGCACCATGCATTCTATCCCCCGCTCTATATGCAACACTAGTAGTTCGTCTTCCCAAGCATATGAATTATATTGCATGGATTTGAGTGACCATCCTGTCAAGAGTGCTCGGTTCAATTGTCTACTTAGAGTTGCAATCACTCAGTCCTTTTGTAATATGGGGGGTTCTGACTCTTGTTATTCTGATACCTTTCCTTCTCTTCGGGGTTATGCAGGGTGTCCTGGTGGTATCCTGTCGGGGTTGTGGGTTGTCAATTCTATTTCCAGGGTTACATTTTTGTTTCAAGGAGGTTTATCCCTGTTATTAGAGAGCTCATTCCTGCTGTTAAGGGTTTCATTTCTGTTATAAGGGGTCTATGTTCTACTTTGTCGAGGTTCTGGTTCTGTTTTGTTGAAGTTCCGGTTCGTTGGGGGTTTTACTTGTTAAAAACCATGTTGAAGCACACACATAGTGTATGAGAAAAATAATACACACACACAAGAGACTCAACACAATGAAGGATAAGCGTGAGGCTTTCTTATTTTCCATTATACAAAGATGTAAATTTATAGTACAATGGTGTGACTCTTGGTTTCATATTCCAAGGTCACTTGGACTCCATTGTGACTTTTCACATTCCACACCTACCCATAGAGGATTAGGTGTTCCAACATCCCCCCTTAATCCAAAGGGGTATGTGTGAGTCCAAGAAAAGAGTTGTAATACAAATATGAAAAGTATGCATGGCAGCACTTGGGCTGAATCAACTCTCTGAAATGTTGGAAAAAAGAGATGGTTTAAGGATGACCACCAACACTAGAATGCAAAACTTGTTGTAGTTCCCGGAACTCTTCCAAAACTGGCAAGAAGTTGAAAGCTTCTGCTAGAGGAATTGTCCCTCATAAAAAAGGGAGACCTTCAACCTAGAAGAAGGGAGGTCTACTACCTATGATGGTTTTAGGATTACCAACAACTCTGGAATGCTTTGAAGCATTTCCTGGAACTCAACCAAAACTAGCAAGAAGCTGAAGGCTTCTGCTAGAGGAAGTGTTCCTCATATATGAAAGGGAGACCTTCGACCTAAAAGAAGGGAGGTATACTACCTGTGGTGGGTTTAGGTTTTCCACCAACCAAAGATGATGGTTTAAGGTTGTCCACCAACCAAAGGCATGCTCATGGGAATCCGTGTCTCTGGCTACATCTCTGAATCCGAAATGACGAATTGTGGCTTAGGCTCGCTTGAACTACTGGCTACAAATTTGAACATGGAATGAGAGATTGTGGCTCAGGCTCGCTTGATCTGTCGTCGAAGCTTGTACATGACCACCATTTCCCCCTCTGTCAGGGACAAGGTGAGATGATGGTGAAAACTTAACTGCAAGTTTGCTCAATATGCGTGAACAAGTTCTGACATGTGTCGTAAACATCTTCTTGGCTGCTGATGCCCATTGCCAAGAAGCGATCCATCCAAGATGAATCTTGGTTCATGTAGGAGGCTTGTGTCTGAAGCATCTGTCTGAAGAATGGGTGTGCCAACCACAGTGCTTTCATGCATGAAGATCAAAACAATGATCTTTTATATGGCCAACTCGATCACAGTGTTGGCATTTCTCAATCTGTTGTGGAAGTGGAAGAGGATCTGGAACAACTGCAGGTGAACTGTCATACATGAATCTGGCACTCTGAAATTTGATGGGCTTTGTGTAGTCTGGAATATGAAAGGACACATCCTTTTCATATCCAAGACCAGTTCGGTGCTTGTTGTGGACAAGCTCTTCCCAAGGTCTGATGATGGGCTTGAGAAGTGCAGGCTGAGGTGCTGCATCTGCATAAAAATATGCTTTTGTGCAATGAACTGAATGGGAATCGACTTCAATTTTACTGACTTGCTGTTGATGGGAGTCCTTCTCAATGTTCTGAATAGAAACAGGTTCAGAATGGTGACTCTTTCGCTGAAGTTCATCTTGTTGGAGCTGAGATTCCAACTGCAAAAACTCAATCTTTTCTTATGCATCTAGCAAACAACTTCGAATATTACAAAGAGCATTCTTGCTCATTTTTATCATGTCATCAACATTGGAATGAATGAGGTTATTCAACAACACTAATGCCTCATTGATTTTAGGCATTTCAACAACTTAGGCTAAAAAATGAAAGGGTGTCGGCTTCAACCGAAAATGCACCCGTTTACAATGTGATGCAATAAATACAAATGACTCTAAAGAATTCTCAAAGTACAAAGTGTGCTCCTCAAATGATGGAGGGAAATCAACAATCCAACAACTCAAATACTGATTGCAACCATGAAGAAGCAATACAATGTCAACTCAATACAATATTTCTGCAAAATATGTGCAGCTGAAAACACTTGCAAGAATCTTTTTATGGCAGCTGAATTTTCTTCTTCAAATAGTTGTTTTCAATGATGGCAAACTTGTCTTCAAATGTGAAATTCTTCAAAAAATCACCCTCATGTCAATGCCACAAATCATAAAATGTCAAATCTGCAATTTTCTCTATGTATAGTCCATGTGCTCCTCATATGCCATTTTCTCTTCTTTTTTTTCTGTTGTTCAAATTCTCTTTCCTCTCTCTCTCTGCTGTTTTTTTTTCTTTTTTCTTTTTAAATTAAAAATGTTAATTAAAAATGGAGATTATTACAAATGGAGGGAATTTAATATATTAAAAAAGGGATGTGGGAAATGTTAATAAAAAAGGAACTATTAAAAAAAGGGAAGGGGAGGCAATTTAATTAAAAGGAAGGGGGTATTTATATAAAAGGAGGGGAAGAAGATTTATAAAAAATCAAATTTTAAAATTGAATGAAAAGGCGGTATTTATCATGTAGGGGCGTAAGGCGTATTGCAATGTGGAGGAGAATTAATTTAGAAGTCGAATTTTGGGAGGGAGGGGGAGTTATTAAGAAATTTAAAAAAAAGTGGAGGGATGGGACAGAATCTTCGTATAGGGTGGTAGGCATAGACGTAAAGGGAGGGAGGCGTAGAGTCTTCGTATAGGAGTGAGGGGGCGGCCATAGATGGGGCAGAGCGCGGCGTTTGGAACGGGAGGGCCAGCGCAGACGTGTGAGAGAGCGCAGGTGTGAAGGGAAGGGTAGGTGCAGGCCGTGTAGGAGAGGTGGGGAAAGAGGGTAAGGGCGAGAGTTAAGTGCGCAGAGAGTAGTGTGGATGAGTGAGCAGATAGGGGGTAGGGCCGAAAGGCCGTGTGGGAGGAAGTTAGGAAGATGGGAGTCGGGTTGTATGAGCAGGTGGGAGCGGCATTTTGGAAGGGCGTGGGTTACTGTGAGGAGGAGCGATAAGGATGAGGCCTATGAGTTGCAGGTATGGAGAGGGGAAGGTTTGCGTTAGGAAGGGAGATGTTGTAGGGAGTTGCGCCAGATGCTGGTAAAGGGGAGCGCGTGGATAAGGTTGGATTGAGCGTGTAGTGAGTGTTGTGAGGTGAGAGCAGGAATAGAGCTGCAGGATAGAGGGCCAGTGGTGGAGTAGGCCGGGCCAGCAAGGAGAGAGGAGGTATGGGTTAGTATGGGAGGAGGAGTGGGTTTGGGGGCCGAAAGGCCAAGATGTTGCAGAGTTTTTTTTTTTTAAACAGTAGAGTAGAGTAGGAATTCCACTTAAAAATAGCAGCAGATTTTTTTCTTCGAAATACACAGCAGAATTTTTTCTTCAATTGTATAGCAGAATCTTGTATACTCGGCGGAAAAATTAATTTTCTCAGCAGCAGAGAATGAGAATGTAGAATATTCCAGAAGATTTCAGCAGTAAAACCCAGAAATTTTTCCAATAGCCTAGCAGGAGAAGAACCCAGAATTTAGAGAACTCAGAAATCTCAGAAATTTCTTCAAAAAAACCTCTTTAAACTATTTTCCAGCAGCTTAAAAATGCAGAAAATTTCAATGGAAAAACTCAAAAAATTTCCAGAAACTTATTTTAAACACTTTTCCAGCAGCTCCAAAATGGTGCAGAATTTAAAATGCAGAGATTTTTCAATGGAAAAATAAGCAGTGAGAAAACCTTCAGATGCACAAGGCTGCGTCTCCAAACCAATTTCTGAATGCTGCCAAGGATTTTGAATGCTGCGATTTTGAATGCTGTTCCTTCTCAAAGGCAACGCTGCTCTTCTTCAAAACACCTCTGAATGGCGGCAAAAAATCTACTGCAGAAACTCTGAGTACTGCAAAAATGTCAAGAATTTTGCAGATATGCACAGGCCATACACACAAATGGTTCAGTCAATTTGGAGCAGGGCCAGCGATCGCCCGCTCTGATACCATGTTAAACACCATGTTGAAGCACACACATGGTGTATGAGAAAAAGAATACACACACACAAGAGACTCAACACAATGAAGGATAAGCGTGAGGCTTTATTATTTTCCATTATACAAAGATGTACATTTATAGTACAATGGTGTGACTCTTGGTTTCATATTCCAAGGTCACTTGGACTCCATTGTGACTTTTCATATTCCACACCTACCCATAGAGGATTAGGTGTTCCAACATACTGTTGGTGGGTCTTTTACCTTTGGGTGTTGAGGAAATTCAATATTCGTAGTGGAAGTCTCTGGCCTCGGAATGTTAATATGCAGAAGGAGAATGGGATACTTCTTTCAATGCATTTTTGGTCATGCCAGAATAATAAATTTTATATTGCCACACTTCTAAATAGTTCGATGATAAGGAGGAATGTTGACATGTATTGGTTTGTTACTTACGAGAATGTCACTCCTGACAGTCGGGTATTTTTCACTGTTGTTTCTATAAAAAAATTATTGACATTCTCTTGCAATATATAGGTATCTCTAATTTCTATACAGGTGTTACTCTACCACTCGTTACGGACCTACAACAATATTTTCAGTTAATCCAATGGTCTATACTACAAGCCAGTATGGATAAAGGACAGACAACAAAAAAATGAGGCGAAAGACAAAGGGAAACAGAAACAAAGTAAGCCTATAGTGGGCCCTAGCAAGAGAGGGAGGAAGTTAGGTAAAGAGGTAATGGAAAAAAATTTTGATGCCTACTCCACTGGTATTCCATGGCAAGTTAGAGCACTTATCAGAGGATCAGAGCAGGACTACAGCACTAAGGATGAAGGAGAAATACAAGAGGAAGCAATGGAATTTTTAAAGGACCCTAGTAACACAAGAAGCAGACTATCCTTATTCCAACAATCTATCCATACATATTGGATGCTAAAATGTGTATTGGCTAAGGCAATTATCAACATCCAGGAAATTGGAGGGGACCCAAAAGCTACCTCCATCTTAAATGAGATGAGGAGAGACATTAAAGAAGTCCGCCTAGCACATCACCATGGAAATGTTCATCTGGGCTGCATTGATCGACAACTACAAAGCATGCATCAGGTGGGCATGCCCAGTTCTAGTGTTAAGGACTCGACATCGATTGAGTCTTCGGATGATTAAGATTTTCTTTTCTCTATTTTTTTACCATGGGTACTTCGGATAGCATTTAATTTTTAAAGTTATTGTATGTAAGAGATAGTAAACTCGACATATCTGATAGTAGATGGTTTAAAATTTTTCAGTATTGGTTGGCCTACCACTCTTTAAGGTGGCCAACAGACTTGGTTTCTGTACGTAGGTTGAGGCCATCAACTTATATTGTATGTAACATGTTGTTCTCTTTTTGATAATATAAAATACGAAGGATCTACTAAACTTACAAAAAAAAAAACCTTATATCAACTACATTGATAAATTTATTGTGTATTTGGTAGTTCATTAATGTACCTTAACATTGTTATTGTCATGTGTAAGCATTACTATACATCTATATATTAATATATATTTTTGTTCAAAATAATAATGTATGCATACTTAAGTACATTAATATATATCAATGTATATATAGTTGTCATTGTTTTTTGGAATCTATGCTTCTGTGATCCATCATATAATTGTAAAAAATCTTTCGGTAATAATCGCATGCAATGGAACATTGTCGATGCATTTCGAACCAGCCAGTGTGGTTCATCATCAGGACTAGGTGAGAGGGTCCTTAGGAAGCATAAGGTGTCTGCGTCGTTCAAGCCCCTAAACACGATTCGCAACTCTCTCAAATCGGTTAAGGATCCGATTGACCCTAGGGATGGGAAAGGTGTCTACATCATTCCTTGTTCTTGTGGGACTCCCTACATTGGTGAAACGGGTCGGTCTATAAATAAAAGAATTTGTGAGCATGTTGTTGACATTAAACATGGAAGATCTGACTCATCTTCCCTAGCTAAACATGTAGAAAAGACTAACCATCATATCCGCATCGAAGAGGCTAAGGTCATTGCTAGGATCGACCATTTCCATCATCGGAAGCTAAGAGAGGCCTTAGAAATTGAAAAAAGACCCTTTAATCTCAATAGAGATGATGGCTGGATCATCAGCAGGTGTTGGATACCTGCCTTATATTCATGATTTTTTTTTTTTAATCCTTCCCTGCTTATTGCTCCTTTATTTATTTATTTATTTTATTTTAATTAATTAATTAATTAATTTATTATTATTATTATAGGTCATTGTTGATCTTTTATTTGGACCTCGCGCTTGGATAAATAAATAAAATTTATAATTAAATAAGTAAATCAACCAAATTAAAATATGAAATTTATATTTATATTTACTAAATAATTTTTTAATAAGTTGTTAATTAATTGAATAAATTAATCAAATATTTTAATAATAAAAATGAAACTAGTCATTATTAATTAAAAAATATATAATATATATTTTTTAATAATAATATAAAAAAAAGGGTCAAACTAGTCATTTTCCTAACGGGTAGTTTAGCCTTCTCTACATCTATTTAAACTTAATGTCCTAATATGATCTCTCACCTAATCTTGATGATGAACCACACTGGCTGGTTCAAAATGCGTCGACAATGTTCCATTGCATGTGATTATTACCAGAAGATTTTTTACAATTGTCATTGTTGTTGTCATATGTAAACATTATTATACATTAATATATATTTGTATTCATAATAGTAATGTATATATGTAAATATATATATATATATATATATATATATATATATATATATATATATATATATATATATATATAGAGAGAGAGAGAGAGAGAGAGAGAGAGAGAGAGAGAGTTAAGTACATTTAAATATTTTAATATAAATCTTCCAGGAAATCACATAAGAATTTTCGGAATCGACGCGTTTCGAACTACCTTAGAAATTGAAAAAAGACCCTTTAATCTCAATAGAGATGATGGCTGGATTATCAGCAGGTGTTGGATACCTGCCTTATATTCATGATTTTTTTTTTTTTTTAATCCTTCCCTGCTTATTGCTCCTTTATTTATTTATTTAATTTAATTTATTTTTTTATTTTTTATTTTTTTTCATTATTAGTATTATTGATTTATTTATTTAATTTAATTTAACTTATTTATTTAATTTTAATTAATTAATTTATTTTTATTATTATAGGTCATTGTTGATCTTTTATTTGGACCTCGCGCTTGGATAAATAGATAAAATTTATAATTAAATAAGTAAATCAACCAAATTAAAATATGAAATTTATATTTATATTTACTAAATAATTATTTAATAAGTTATTAATTAATTGAATAAATTAATCAAATATTTTAATAATAAAAATGAAACTAGCCATTATTAATTAAAAATATATATAATATATATTTTTTAATAATAATATATAAAAAAAAGGTCAAAGTAGTCATTTTCCTAATAGGTAGTTTAGCCTTCTCTACATCTATTTAAACTTAATGTCCGGATATGATCTCTCACCTAATCTTGATGATGAACCACACTGACTGGTTCGAAACGCGTCGACAATGTTCCATTGCATGTGATTATTACCGGAAGATTTTTTACAGTTGTCATTGTTATTGTCATATGTAAACATTATTATACATTAATATATATTTGTATTCATAATAGTAATATATATATATATATATATATATATATATATATATATATATATATATATATATATATATATATATAGTTGAGTACATTTAAATATTTTAATATAAATCTTCCAGGAAATCACATAAGAATTTTCGGAACCGATGCGTTTCGAACTACCAACTGTAATTCATCATCAGGATAATGAAAATTCGTTGATCTGACATACACTTTTATACCAAGAGGAGAGAAGCAACGATCAAAACCCAAAGTAAAAAATAAGAAAAATATAAAAACCAAAAATAAAATTACAAAAATTAAACGGTCAACAAAAAACTATAAAAATATAAAAAGTTAAACGGTCCACTAAAAAAGCTATATATCAAAATATAAAAAGAAAGAACCAAAAACCTAACTACCCCCACCTTAAAAAACACAATTTAAAACTAAAAATAATAAAAATTAATAAAAATCAGAACTAAAATTTTTAATTAACACCCCTCTCAAAACACGATAAATATGAATCAAGTTAAAAGTCATAAAAAATCAACTTCAAAGTCAAAAATTATAACTAAATCAAAATTATAAATACATAAAATAATAAAATAAAAATAACGGATCTAATCAATAAATAAATTAATAAACAAATAAATAAAATTTAAAAATTTCAGAATTAAAATACAAATAACGCATATTAAAAAAAATAATAAATAAATAAATAAAATCAATTAATAAATTAATAAATACATTAATAACTAAAACTACAAATAAATTAGTTAAATTTTAATTTTATAATATACTTAAATATAAATAAAAAGGATTAAAATAAAACTACAAATAAATTAGTTAAATTTTAATTTTAGAATATACTTAAATATAAAAATAAAAAAGAATCAATCAATAAATAAATTAATAAATAAAAATACATTGACACATAAATAAAATTAAAAATATAAATATAAAATAATAATAATAATAATAAAATTTAAAAAAAGGGGGGAAAAGACCCTTACAAGGAGTGAAGAGATGGAATCCGACAACTACTAACTTTCCATCCATCATTCCTGTTCAACGTACAGGGCCTTTTCTCAATCTCAATCGCCTCCCTGAATTTCCGATGATGGAAATGGTGAACCCTAGCAAGGACTCTAGCATCCTCCATACAAATATGATGCTTCGTCTTCTCCGCATGCTCAGGTAGCGTTGATGGCTTGGTTCTACCAAGCCTAATATCAGCGGAATGCTCCTGGATCCTTTTATTAATCGATCGACCAGTTTCACCAATGTAGGGAGTCCCACAAGAGCACGGGATCAAATAAACACCTTTCACGCTTTTTGGGTCCAAGTGGTCCTTAACCGACTTAAGGGAGCCTCGAATGGTGTTTAAAGGTTTAAAAGAAGACAAGATCTTATGCTTCCCTAAAATTTGAGTGATATTGTCAGTAGTACCTTGAATAAAAGGTAAATGAACTTTACCAATAGCATCATCCATTATCTTCTTCTGTCTAGGACTTTTGCTCGCATTCATGAAAGCCTTCAAACCCTGACTTTTGCTATATCCATTTTCTCCAAAGACCCTAAGGAGATGGGCTTTCTCTTCGTCTAAATGATCATCATCAGAAATTCTAAGAGCTCTCATAGCTAAAGTATTCAGAACCCCGAGCTTATGAGCAGGAAAATGAGAGAACCAGAATGCAAATATTGTTCGGTGCGCATCTTTTTCTGAAAAACACGGTGTGAGAACGAGGCCATAGAAGTTATCAGGCGTATCACTGATCCTGATACTGCTAATTTGGTGGAAATTTGCCTCACTTCTACCTTTTTCTGTTTTGAAGGAGAATTTTATGAGCAAACCTGTGGTGTCGCCATAGGTTCCCCGCTCTCGCTAGTGGTGGCTAACCTTTTTATGGAAGATTTTGAATCCAGAGCTTTGGCGTCTAATCCTTTGAAACCCAAGATTTGGAAGCGGTTTGTGGATGACACTTTTATCAGTTGGTCTCATGGACGTCAAGAATTAGAAGCTTTTCATCGACACTTGAATATTATGAAATTGGCTTCTGTGATCCATAAAATGTGTGTAATAATTTTCGGTGAAAATCACATAAAAGAAATTTTTGTCGATGCGTTTCGAACCAGCCAGTGTGGTTCATCATCAGGACAAGATGAGAAATCTGATTAGGAAACCAGTTTAAATAGATCAGGAAAGCTACAACTAGCCGTTGGAAAAACGGCTAGTTTGACTAGAATAGGCAAAAAATATTTTAATTTTTAATTTTAATTCTATTATATTTTTAAAATTTAATTATATTTTTATTATAAATTCTATATAAATAAAAAAAAAAAAAAAAAAATATCAAATCAAATCAAATAAATAAATAACTAATTATAATAATACTCAATTAATCAATTAATTTAAGATTACTAAAGAGGTAAGTTTCACGATTATTTAAAAAAATTAATTAATTAATTAAATTAAATTAAATTAAATTAAATTAAAAATTAAAAAATTAAAAAATAAAAAATAAAAAATTATATATATATATATATATATATATATATATATATATATATATTATATATATATATATATAAATATATAAATTAAAAAAAAATAAAAATAAAATAAAATAAAAACAAAACAAAAATACTAATCAAAACCAAATTAATAAAATAAAAGGAGCACATCAGGAGAGAGGAATCACGATCGAGAGAAGAAAGAACGACCCGAGGGAGAAAAACTAACTAACTAACTAAGAGTGAAGGGCAGGAATCCAACATCTGCTAACATTTCACCCATCATCCCTATTAAGGTTAACCGACCTCTTTTCTATTTCCAAGGCTCCCCTTAACTTTCGGTGGTGGAAGTGGTCAATTGTTGCAATAACCTTAGTATCATCAATACAAATATGGTGATTTGTTTTTTCGGCATGCTCTGCTAAGGCAGAGGACCGAGATCTACCATGTCTAAGGTCAACGACATGCTCATGAATTCTTTGGTTAATTGATCGACCAATTTCACCAATGTAAGATGTCCCACAGGAACACGGAATCAAATAAATACCCTTACCATCCATCGGGAAAATCGGGTCTTTAACGGATCTAAGGGAACTACGGATAGTGCGGAGAGGCTTGAAAGTTGAAGAGACATTATGTTTCTTCAAAATCCTTGCGATTTTATCAGTGGTACCTTGGATAAATGGAAGGTGAACTCTAGATAATCGATCGCAAGGATCTTTCTTAACCTTAGGACCTTTCTCAGCTTTTTGAAAAGCTTTAAGACATTGAGACCTGCTATAACTGTTCTTACAGAAGACATTAAGGAGATGCGATTTTTCACCTTCAAAGTGGTTCACATCTGAATTCTAAAGGCTCGGTGACTAGGGTACTGAGAACCGCAAGCTTTTGAGCCGGGAAATGATGAGAACTAGCATGTAAATATTGTTCAGTATGCGTCTTCTTTCTAAAAACTTGGTGAGAGAAGGAACCATCATCATTTCTCGAAAGGACATCTAGAAAGGGCAGGCTAACATCAACTTCGAATTCCATGGTAAACTTATTTTTTTTTTTTTTTATTTTTTTTTTTTTATTATTATTTTTTTATTATTTTTTTTTATAGTATTATATATATATATATATGTTACTTTATTTTATTTTATTTATTTATTTATTTTTTTAAATAATCGTGAAACTTACCTCTTTATTAATCTTAAATTAATTGATTAATTGAGTATTATTATTATTATTACTTATTTATTTATTTGATTTGATTTGGTATTTTATTTTTATTTTATTTTTATTTATATAGAATTTATAATAAAAATATAATTAAATTTTAAAAATATAATAGAATTAAAATTAAAAATTAAAATATATTATGCCTATTCTAGTCAAACTAGTTGTTTTTCCAACGACTAGTTGTAGCTGTCATGATCTATTTAAACTGGTTTCTTGATCAGATTTCTCATCTTGTCCTGATGATGAACCACACTAGCTGGTTCGAAATGCGTCGACACAAAATTATTTTATTTGATTTTCACCGAAAATTATTACATACAAACACTTGAATAATCAATCTGACTCCATCAAGTTCACTATGGAAACGGAGAATAATGGGGACCTTCCTTTCCTTGATGTTCTCATCTCCAGAAATAATAATGGCTCGTTCTTGCACTGTGTTTTTCGGAAAAAGACGCACATGGAACAGTATCTGCATTCTGGTTCTCGTCATTTTCCTGCTCAGAAGCTTGGGGTTCTGAATACTTTAGCTACGAGAGCTCTTAAAATTTCTGATGATGATCATTTAGACGAAGAGAAAGCCCATATACTTAGGGTCTTTGGAGAAAATGGATATAGCAGAAGTCAGGGTTTGAAGGCTTTCATGAATGCGAGCAAAGGTCCTAGACAGAAGAAGATAATGGATGATGCTATTGGTAAAGTTCATTTACCTTTTATTCAAGGTACTACTGACAAGATCATTCGAATTTTAAGGAAGCATAAGATCTCATCTTCTTTTAAACCTTTAAACACCATTCGGGGCTCCCTTAAGTCGGTTAAGGACCAGTTGGACCCAAAAAGCGTGAAAGGTGTTTATTTGATCCCGTGCTCTTGTGGGACTCCCTACATTGGTGAAACTGGTCGATCGATTAATAAAAGGATCCAGGAGCATTCTGCTGATATTAGGCTTGGTAGAACCAAGTCATCAGCACTAGCTGAGCATGCGAAGAAGATGAAGCATCATATCTATATGGAGGATGCTAGAGTCCTTGCTAGGGTTCACCATTTCCATCATCGGAAATTCAGGGAGGCGATTGAGATTGAGAAGAGGCCCTGTACGTTGAACAGGGATGATGGATGAAAAGTTAGTAGTTGTTGGATTCCATCTCTTCACTCATTGTAAGGGTCTTTCCCCCTCTTTTTTATTTTATTTTATTATTATTATAATATTATTATTATTCTATATTTTTATTTATTTATATTTTATATTTTATTTATTTATTTATTTATTCCTTTTTATTTTTTTTATTTAAGTATATTCTAAAATTAAAATTTAACTAATTTATTTGTAGTTTTATTTTAATCCTTTTTATTTATATGTAAGTATATTATAAAATTAAAATATAACTAATTTATTTGTAGTTTTAGTTATTAATGTATTAATTAATTAATTAATTAATTAATTTATTTATTTATTTTTAATGTGTTATTTGTATTTTAATTCTGAAATTTTTTAATTTTATTTATTTGTTTATTAATTTATTTATTGATTAGATCTGTTATTTTTATTTTATTATTTTATGTATTTATAATTTTGATTTAGTTATAATTTTTGACTTTGAAGTTGATTTTTTATGACTTTTAACTTGATTCATATTTATCCTGTTTTTGAGAGGGGTGTTAATTAAAAATTTTAATTTTGATTTTTATTATTTTTTATTATTTTTAGTTTTAAATTGTGTTTTTTAAGATGGGGTAGTTAGGTTTTTGGTTCTTTCTTTTTATATTTTGATATATAGCTTTTTTAGTGGACTGTTTAACTTTTATATTTTTATAGTTTTTATTGATCATTTAACTTTTGTAATTTTAATGTTGTGGTCAATTTTATTTTTGGTTTTTATATTTTTCTTATTTTTGACTGTTGGGTTTTGACCATTGCTTCTCTCCTTTTGGTATAAAAGTGTATATCAAATCAGCAAATTTTCATTATCTCATGATGAATTATAGTTGATAGTTCGAAAGGCGTCGGTTTCGAAAATTCTTATATGATTTTCCAAAAGATTTATATTAAAATATTATGAATCACAAAAACTTACACTCTACATTTAAATACATTATATAGAGTAAAGTTCATAAAAATATATAAATTCATATACAATATTGTATATTAATGTGTATTAATAAATATCGTAGATATAAACTTATGAATGCTTATCAACCCCGTTAATAAATATAATTATGCTATTGCTAACCAAATAAACTTACTTTGAATCGAATCTGATGCAAATTTATGTTATGATTTCATAAGCAAATGAACATAAATGGAATGTGATTGAAAAAATCTATCATTTTATCAGAATTTAGTATTATGTTTAAATAATATATTTTAAGAGTTTTGTTCCACTTTGAATTATCTCAAAAACACTGACTTTAAGATTGGACAACGGCTTCCTTCTAGCGCGTATTGAAAAGATTTTTCTGTTCATTGTCTATTTCTTTTTTTTCTTTTTTCTTTTTTCTTTTTTCAGAAGGAAAAAAACGCTGTATATATTAAAAATATAACAGTACATGATCATCAATACATTCTCAAGCTGTTATTTAAAACAGCGAGAAAAACCCCATATACCAATACATCCAGAATTCACTTCTGAAGAGAAGTAATTCGATGTCCATGGCCAACAACATAACGGGCAGTATAAAACATACCCACGAGATCATCCCTGTAAACATTGCAAAAGCCCAGCAGAGAGAATACAGCAGCATCATATTCATAATAATAAGGAAATAAAAGATAACTGAAATGAAAGAAGGCAAAAAAAGATAGTTCCAAAGTGTCTATATGGCAGGTAAAAGGCCTCCTCGCAAGGCAAAAACGAAATCAGGCTCGCTTGTAATACATCTTTGCACACAACATATGGAAGCCAGCATTGCACACAACATATGGAGACCGGCTTGCAGCCCAGGACAAAACAAAAAAACCCTGCACACCAAATCAGGCTCGCTTGATGATGAACTGTCCTGAAAAACCAAAATAGCACCCAAAACATGATGAGCTTGGTTCCCATGATTGGGGGAAGATCCGACTCCCCAACTCGACCCGGGAAACCAACGTCTTATTGCAACCATCCGAGACCGGCCAGCCGTTCAGATCCAGGGTCGTATGGATATGATATATCCAAGCTGAGAGTGGACACATCGGTCGACCGGGCATTGTAAATACCCGAAGCAGCATCATACGAAAAATAAAGAACCTGATAAGCACCAGTATCCATCGCCAGTTCAGATGATGTCGGGGAGGATAGTCAGGATCTGATAAGGATTAACTGCTGAGTTAAGCCGCAGCGCATAAAATGAGGCGTCCGGATCTGATTCAAAAGAAACACTCCCAGAAGTTATCGCACACTGAAGAGATGGGGACGCGGAAGGTGAACGGACACTGACGAGTAGGTGAGCTAGGCGCCGAAGTATTGACTCAGCATCATCATATGTCAGACAATCCATGAAGCGAGTGGGTGAACGGTCACTGTTGAAATGGTGAACGAGTGGGTGAACGGTCACTGTTGAAATGGTGAACGAGGGTGTCAATAAATGAAACAACCTTCCACCAACGGACCAAAAAACTAGTCGCCGCCGATGTCAGACGGAAATTAAATTGGGAAACTCGAAAAGCCTCTTCCCCTGGAAAACAATTCAAAGTAGCCGGAAAAAACCAACGGCTAATCGGAAAAAGAAAAAACCCACAGAATGGCAGAATACTCAGTCATGGCGTCCAGGGGAAGTCCACGATCATCCTCCAAGGCAGATCCCCACCGCATCCACAAACCTGGAACTTAAACTGACCCGAGAGAAAGATGAGCCCAAATCTAAAACCAGAGAAAGCACCGACTACCCCGGCTCAATTGCACCCATAAACCACCCTCAAACAAAAGCATATCAACACGATTTCACCACACGGGATCGCATCATTATAATATGCACAGGAATTCAAACACCGCAGCCACAGATGTGAAACCACGGAACCATCCCCTAAAGGTTTCTGCAACAGGCTCCTCCACAAGATAGACGAGTTAAACAGACACTTCCACAAGATAAACGAGTTAAACCGCATCAACCTGGGTTCACCCACAACCACCATAAGCAACATAAACTTGTTCACATTGGGTACCAGCCAGAGGCAAATTCGATAGCCACCAAAACGTTCAACAAATGGTCACATTGGGTACCAGCTAATGATCCTTCATTAACCACCAATAACTTGCACAATTAGTCGACAATGGGTACCAGCTTCAGAACATGCATCAACAGCCACCAATATCAGAAACAAAAATATGTTCTCATGGGTACCAGCTCGGCAAAACAGGCGCGCATCTAACCACTTCAGAAACTCCTACACCACAGAAATCCAGACCCCTGTGCAAGGATACCATGCCCTCTCAAATATAAGAACTAAAATAGCCATAGCCACCATCAGCCACAATATCGAGTTCACATTGGGTACCAGCATAAAAAATATTCATTAATAGCCACCAAAAGCAACATTGATTTGTCCTCCATGGGTTCCAGCATAAATATTCTTCAATAGCCACCAATAGCAACCGAAAATTGTACAGAATGGGTACCAGCTAAAGCTTACCTAGCAGAAACCATAGCTGGTCTCTCTGAGCCCCCCCTAAATAGCCAAGGAACAGCTGCATCTTGCATCGCATTCCTCACCCAAACCTAGCATGACACAGGGAGACCGATTCGAGCTTGCACCCTGACAAGCGCCACAGTGAATAAGTCACTACAGCGAGAAATGAAAAACATCTAAAGGAAAAACCTCTCTGGTCTCCACCGGAGAGTTCATGTACCACCCTTCTCAAAACACAAAACGCCCTCCAGCATCAATGGCCGCTCATGCAAGACACCAAAACCTTGAAGTCGCCCAACTATCTCTGCACTACACCAGAGAGTACATGCTTCACCCCAGCGACTCCATTCTTTAACTGTGTAGTGCTCAATTTCATAGACATACTTGACTAAACTCGAAAACTGAACTGTTAACTTGAAGGAACTCCTAACTGCTACTTCTATGCCATCCCAGAGGGCTAGTGGGCATCATTATGCCATCATAGAGGGCTAGAGAGCATCATTAAGTGTAGTTTCTATGTACCTATTACTCAACGTAGCAAGTGGTCCGCTCCGTTCATTGTCTATTTCGGCTGAACTGGAACCTCGTCTGGATATTATATGCGGCTGAATTTGAACCTCGCATTGATAATTCTGACTGGTTACCAATTCCTTTAAATTAAAAAATTGTACTTTTGACGGTCATATGTCAAAAAGCTTGTGGCTTTCACTGTGTCAATGGTTCTGTGGAAATGTCACATGCATGCCTTTGAATGATTCAAAGCTACCCTAATTTACGGTTTCTTGAAATCATGCCAACGACTCATATACGATAAGCCCCACAATGGTAAGCCCCACAATGGATATGTGATTGGATATTCTTTTGCCACGTGTCTTGACGGATTAGTCTCTCCTCTTTGCTCCCTTTGCACGAAAAGCTCAGGGTCCCACGTTTTAAAAAAAGAGCCCTCTTAACTGAAAGTTATGTAGGTTAAGTTTTGTATTATCGAACGAAATGTTCATGTATTTAATGTACCTCAATATATATATATTAATATACTTAAGTACATATACATAAGAAACGTCTATGTTTTGGATTATGCAAAGAAACGTTGAGAATTTTATGGTGGCCCTTCACTCCAGTCTGCAGCCAACACATACTTAGCCAGTCGTGAAATGCATGGCGCTGTTCATTCAAGCAAACTAATATGGTGTCCAACTTCTCCTTGCGATTGTTTATTGTATTACCCGCACTTTGAATCTTTGCTTCCAAGGTTTTAACGATGGTTGGATTAAATTTGGTCGGCGGTTTGTCGGACGTTTGAAAATTATTCGCTTGCCTGCATATTCTTGTTGTTCCGCATTCGAATTGCAAGTTTCGCATTACTGTTGAGTTTGATTCAGGTGTTAGAACAGAGGCTATCTGTTTGCAGCTTCGATAATTGAGACGACCAATATTGGAATCGCGGAAGGATCTAAGCGCGCCGGGAGATTTTCAGCGAAGATGGAAGATCCTCCAAAAGCCACCAAAACCACGCTCAGGAGTTTTCTGCAATCAGATCTCACCTTGATTTCAACTAACAATCATTCATCAGACGAGAGTTTGGGCCCGAACACCAGCTCAGGTATGAAGTCCAGGCACAGCTTTCTATTAGCAGGCACCGTTTCCCCAGCGAGATTAAGTCATGCTTCACCCTACTACGTCATGTCGCTGGGGACCAACGCGTCCGCGTGTCCTTCCCCATGGACATTATTGTCTCCTCTGCATTCCCCGTTATTGACGCCCTTGTTGGACGGCAGATCCTACGGATGCATCGCTACATTGGTGAGACAAGACGGCCACGTATCCACACTCGCTACGTCTCGCGACGGCCTGCTTTACAGTGGCTCAGACAGCAATAGCATTCGTGTCTGGAAACACCCCACCCTTCACGAATACAGCTGCCTCAAAGCAGGTAGCGGCTTCGTTAAGGCTCTGCTGATTGTGCGTGACTATGTTTTCAGCGCTCACCACGATCGGAAAATCCGTGTATGGTACCGTCCTCGAAAATATTCTGGTGTCTGCAGGCGAGTAGGCACTCTTCCTACCTTGAAAGATCAAATACAGAGTTCAATGAATCCCGAGAACTATGTCCAGATTCGGAGGCATCACAGTGCCCTTTGGATCAAGCACATGGACGCCATTTCCTCGCTGGCCTATAACGAAGAAGGGGGTGTGTTGTATTCGGGTTAGTGTTGGAATTTTCAGAATTCCAAAACAATAAACAGTCCCTCTTCAACACAGAGAATAATTCAAAAAAAAATCACTCACAGACAGAGTTTTCAACTCAGAAAAATTTCTATTTCATATAAAAAAAAAACTGGTATTACAGATTCTTCCTCAAAAGAGGGATTACAAAAAAAATCTGACTGCTGCAAACACAGTTCAGAAATATCACTCTGTCATTTACTAGAAAACATATACTGCTGTATATCCTCTGTTTTCCCAAAACACTTTGCTTTGTTTTTCATACGTTGTCTCTGTCTATTACAAAGCAAACAGCTCTCTGTTTTTAACAACAATACTCTGCTGTAAAAAAAAACATTACAATTCTCTGTCTCTGTTTTTGGAATACGCTGTTGTGTATCAAAAACATTACATAACAAAAGACTATGTTTCTGCATATAACAAAACAGAAATATCTCAGCCATAAATTGCTCAACCACTAAAAATATCACCGCTTCAATTCATTATGGTTGCATTAACTCTGTCAGCACCGCTCTAATATGCATTGATATCAAATTGACATTTTGGCATTGTTGTTCTTCTTATCTTCCCGCACTGCTGTGCATTAAAAATCCTGTGTAATAACATTTGCTGTGTATTCCTTTTTTTTTATTTACACTGTTGTGTAATAAAAATTACACTCTCTTCACGGCCTTTTAATATATGTTTCACATATGTTAAAAACAAAAACAAATAAAACATACGATGGGCAATTAAAATTAAAACCCAAATTTAAAACAAATACCGTGACAAATATTTTAACCGGCGATCATTATAACACATATGGGCCGTGTGATATGTGGGCCCCTGCATACGTCACAATTCCGAGGGGGTAAAGTCTCCTGGCCAATCTTGGGACCCCTCGGAGGGCTCTTCACCGCCCATTCATTTCGTACATCAGGTTTTTATGTCTTTGCCATTGAAATTAAATTTCAACACTCCCCCTTTAATTTCAGCTATTTCGTTATACTGCATACCCATTCATTTTCTAAATGTTCAAAGCTTTTACTGCTGTAGTGGCTTTGTGAGGATATACGCAAATTGATCCTCTGTGCCATACTCTTTATAACAATCTATGGTAACACCAATTCCCGTATGAAATGAAACTTGGTGTCAATGTGCTTTGTCCTTTTATGAAAAAACGAGAATTTTAGACAATGCAATAGGCGCCGAGCTATTGCCACAAAATATCCAACCTTTGTCCACTTTTCTGTTTTACTGTTCTTGGCTAAGCTTCTCAACATTTCGCATCCAAAGCTGTCGACCTTATTCATTGCTCAAGCGCCACATATTCCGCTTATAGCATGAGCCCATCTGTGAGGCACATTTCTTAGAAGCCCATGAAATAGCTCCTGAACCCATATGAAAAACATAACCGGAAGTGCTCTTCCGATCATCAACACTTCCAGCCCAATCACTGTCAGTGTATCCAACTAAATCTGAACATTCTGAAGTAGTATAAAAAATACCAAACCTTTTAGTACCTTTAACATACCTCAAAATTCTTTTTGTTGCTTGCCAATGTGCCTCCTTTGGCTTTTCCATGAACCTGGAAATCAAACTAACAGCATGCATTATGTCCGGCCTAGTTGCAGTCAAATACATGAGGCTGCCAACTATGCTCTTGTATAAACTAGGATCAAAATCCTTGCTGCTGTCCTCTCTGCTGAGTTTTAATCCCATCACTGTGGGAGTGATTGCTGCTTTTCTCTCCTGCATGTTAAATCTTTCAAGAACTTCATTAACATACTTTGCCTGTGAGATGAAAATCCCACTTTCATCTTGTTCTACTTCTATTCCCAAGAAGTATCTCAGCAAACCCATATCAGTCATTTCAAATTCATCCTTCATGACTGTTTTAAAATGTTTAATAAGGCAATCATCATTACCTGTAAAAATAACATCATCAACATACAAGACAACAATCAAAATTTTACCATCTTGTTCTTTGATGTAGAGGGTGGGTTCTCCCTCACACTTCTCGACATTTCCGGTAGATAAAGTCCTCCTCTTGTGCCACGCTCTTGGCGCTTGCTTCAGCCCATAAGAGCCTTCTTCGGTTGCATACATCGTGTACTTGGCCTTTCTTTCTCTATAGCGAAGTTTCGTTTTTTTTTTTTTAAATGTAAACCTCTTCCATTAACCTCCATTTAGGAATGCTGACTTCACGTCCATTTGGTAAACTTTCCATTTGTTTTTTTGTCTTGCTATGAACATACTGCTCTCACGGTTTCCATTCTGGCAACCGGTGCGAAAGTTTCCTCATAATCAATCCCATGCTTCTGCTTATAGCCTTTGACAACAAGCCTTGCCTTGTGTCTCTCTGTCTTGCCTTCAGCATTACTCTTGGTCTTGTAGACCCATTTAACACCAATGACATCTTTACCTTTTGGGAGTTCAACCAAATCCCAAGTTTTGTTCCTCTCTATGGCATTTATTTCCTCATCCATAGCTTCTATCCATTTCCTATCCTTGATAGCTTCTTCGAAATGAACAGGATCATCAACATGACAATATAAAGAAAACAAAGAATTGATACCTTCATTAGCTATATCTTGTTCATAAATTTCTCTCAAACTTTTGAATTTCTTACCTCTTTCAGTAGGTGTACAAGTACTTGAAGAAGCACTTGAATTTCCTCCTTGTGGTGTGCTTGGAGAAGCACTTTCATTTCTCCTCAAGGGTGTACTTTGCGGTGTTGATGTTGCTGTTTGGGGATGTATTTCAGCCACCTCATCATCATTCTCATCATGAGATAAACAGTGTTTAACATTCACTGTTTTCTCTATGCTTCCATCCCAAGCTTCCTCTTCAATGAACTGTACGTCCCTGCTCACAAGAAACTTCTTGTTGGATGGGTTATATAACCTGTATGCCTTGGATTCCTCACTGTATCCAATGAAAATACACTTCTCCCCCTTGCTGTCCAACTTCTTCCTTAGCTGATCCGGAATGTGTGCATAAGCCACACATCCGAAAACCTTCATATGTGTGACACTTTGCTTTGCGCCACTCCATGCCTCTTCCGGCACTTTGTTCATAACTGCTTTTGTAGGGCACCTGTTCAAGATATACGCTGCACAATGTATAGCTTCAGCCCAATAATCATTAGGCAAATGCTTTGCCTTTAACATACTCCTCGCCATGTCCATTATGGTTCGGTTCTTCCTTTCGGCTACTCCATTTTGCTGCGGTGTATATCTAGTTGTAAACTGCTTATGAATACCATTTTCTCTACAAAAACGTAGAAAATATTTAGATATATACTCACCTCCTCTATCAGTCCTAAGAACTTTGATATGCAGCCCACTCTGATTCTCAACAAGTGCTTTGAAATTGCGGAATTTTTCAAACACTTCACTTTTCTTTTTCAAAAAGTAAACCCAAGTTTTTCTTGTAAAATCATCTATAAATGTTAAGACATAGTGGCTGTTCGCAAGTGATGGAGTTTGCATCGGTCCACATACATCTGAGTGGACAATCTCTAAGGGTACTTTTGCCCTTATGCTTTTCCCGGAAGGAAAACTTTCTCTGTGTTGTTTCCCAAGAATACAACCTTCACAAAGGCTGTCCGGTTTCTCTATCAATGGTAAACCACTTACCATTCCTTTTCTATTCAACAAATTAAGACCTCCAAAGTTGAGATGACCAAATCTCAAGTGCCATAACCAATTATCATCTTTTGGTTCGCTTTGTTAAGTCTCCTGTGCAACTGCTGCTTTCTCTTCACCATTTTTCAAGTCTGCTCTCATTCTGAGAGGGAACATCCTGTTCCTTGTCATCTTCACTTCAGCAATACACTGTTTGCTGGGTGGTTTATCCATGATGGTACAAACATCATTATCAAAGAAAACATTATACCCCTTATGGACAAGTTTTCCAATACTTAAGAGATTACACTTCATTCCTGGAACATAATAAACATCTGCTATGGTTTTCTTTGCACCTAATCTTGTTAAAACATTTACATCTCCTTTTCCCATAACAGAAACTTTTCTATCAGTTCCTAGTGTGACTTGTGACTGCACACTTTCATCTAACATAGAAAACATTGCTAAGTTTCCTGTCATATGGTTACTGCAACCGGAGTCTAGAAACCATAAATCTTCAGATTTTTCTTCAGCCATATTACAAGCTAAAAATAAATTACTTTGGCTGCTACTTTCTTTTGTGAAATTTGCACTAGTTTCACTTCTCATATCATTCTGCTTCTTATTTCTACATTCATTAGCATAATGACCATATTTCTTACAATTATAACATTGAACATTGGACTTATCATACCTTTGTCCTTGTGCATTCTGCTGACCATTCTGTTGGCTGCCTTGGCCGTGGCTGTGATTTGGATTGCTGCCCCTTCCTTGAGCATTTGCTGGACTATTCCTTCCACCTCTGTTTTGGCTTCTGCCTCTTCCTCTTCCTTTGCCTTGCCCTCTTCCTCTTCCGAAAGACATCTGGGTCTTAAAAGCATGTTCAAAAGATGAGTTTTTACTCCTACCCAATCTCTGTTCATGGGTCATCAGTGATGCATGTAGTTCATCCACTGAAAACTTTGTGAGATCCCTTGTCTCTTCTATGGTGGTGAAAATCACATCGAATCTTGAGGGTAAACTTCTCAAGGGTTTCTCCACAATCCTCTTGTCTTCAAGAGTCTCTCCATGAGATCTGATTTGTGTGACCATTCCAATCACATGAGTGAAGAATGAGTCAATGTTATCTGACTCTTTCATGCAGAGAGTCTCAAAATCTCTCCTCAGCAACTGAAGTTTTGCTGTCTTCACTCTCTCCATACCCTGATAAGCTGTCTTGAGAGTTTCCCATGCTTCACTGGATTTCTTGGCTGCTGCTATCCTTGGAAACACACTCTCATGCACTGCTTGATACAAAAAGAAAAGAGCCTTGGCATCTTTCTTCTTATTGTTCTTCAGTGACTCCCTTTCTGCTTGAGTTAAAAGAAAAAACTCTGCTTCATTTGCTGGCTCTTCAAAGCCATCCTCAACTAATTCCCATAACTCTTGTGAGGTAAATAAAGCTTTCATAGTTATTGACCAGTAATCATAATTCTTTCCATTGAATTGTGGGAGATGGATATTTCCCAAAATCATACCTGTGCTGGCTCCTGCAATTCTGCACTTCTAACTATGATTTAACAACATTTGACTGTGTATTAAAATAGCTCACTGTTCTGCAACAGTAACACAACAAATTTTATAGAGAAATACCTTTGGATTCCTTTAGCTGAGTCTTCACACTGCTGGAGAAGCTGCTGCAACAAAGAATTCGTTTCCTTCAGCTTATTTGACCTTCAAATAGCCTGGATTGGCTCTGATACCATGTTGGAATTTTTAGAATTCCAAAACAATAAAAATTCCCTCTTCCACACAGAGAATAATTCAAAAAAAATTCACTCACAGACAGAGTTTTCAACTCAGAAAAATTTCTATTTCATATAAAAAAAAACTGGTATTACAGATTCTTCCTCAAAAGAGGGATTACAAAAAAAATCTGACTGCTGCAAACACAGTTTAGAAATATCACTCTGTCATTTACTAGAAAACATATACTGCTGTATATCCTCTGTTTTCCCAAAACACTTTGCTGTGTTTTTCATATGCTGTCTCTGTCTATTACAAAGCAAATAGCTCTCTGTTTTTAACAACAATACTCTGCTGTAAAAAAAAACATTACAATTCTCTGTCTCTGTTTTTGGAATACGCTGCTGTGTATCAAAAACATTACATAACAAAAGACTCTATTTTTGCATATAACAAAATAGAAATATCTCAGCCATAAATTGCTCAACCACTAAAAATATCACCGCTTCAATTCATTATGGCTGCATTAACTCTGTCAGCACCTCTCTAATATGCATTGATATCAAATTGACTTTCTGGCATTGTTGTTCTTCTTATCTTCCCGCACTGCTGTGCATTAAAAATCCTGTGTAATAACATTTGCTGTGTATTCCTTTTTTTATTTACACTGCTGTGTAATAAAAATTACACTCTCTTCACGGCCTTTTAATATATGTTTCACATATGTTAAAAACAAAAACAAATAAAACATACGATGGGCAATTAAAATTAAAACCCAAATTTAAAACAAATACCGTGACAAATATTTTAACCGGCGATCATTATAACACATATGGGCCATGTGATATGTGGGCCCCTGCATGCGTCACAATTCCGAGGGGGTAAAGTCCTCCCCTGGCCAATCTTGCCGGACCCCCTCGGACTGTCTTGCCGCCCATTCATTTCGCTGTCCAGTTTATGTGCTGCCGTTGAAATTATATTTCAACAAGTGGGACAAAACCGTGAAGGTGTGGAGAATGAGGGATTGGAAATGCGTCGAATCGATCGTGGCTCACGACGATGCCGTCAGTTCTATAGCTCTTGCAACGGATGGATTGCTCTTTACTGCCTCAGCTGACAGTACAGTCAAAGTATGGGCACCGATTCCGGGAAATGGAAAAACAAAACATGTACTCGCGTAGACTCTGACCCTCCAACAATCTGGTGCAGTGAACGCGCTTGTCCTTAGCACGGACGGAGCGATTCTCTACTCGGGATCGGCCGACAGGGCTGTTAATATTTGGGAAAGAAAAAAGCCCATCTACATGAATTCGATGTTGCAATTGGCCGGGTTTCTAAGACGCCACAGACATGCAGTGCTGCGTCTGGCCACTGTTAAGAATCTTGTTTTCAGCGGGTCGGCGGATAAGACGATTCAGATATGGAGACGGGATCCTATCGGTGGTTTCCATTCTTGGTTGGCGGTGTTACAGGGCCACAGTGGACCTGTAAAGTCCATCGCAGCAGCCGTTGACGTTTCCATTTCCCGCGGCTTTCTTGTTTACAGCGGGAGTATGGACCGGTCAGTGAAGGTATGGTGGGTCGAAGATAACGATTCTTCACCAAATCGAAATGCAACTAACTATTCCACAAATCCTGGGCTTTCGCCGGCCTGGGTGCAACAAAAGCTGGCATAGTAAATCAATGCGTCGCCCGGAATTGTAGTTCAAATTTTCCATAGAAGTCATGCATTGAAATATAGGAAAACCAACGGAAAAGCACTAGCTCACCCAACCAGAGTTCCTGTTGCTGGAGACTGCCATAAACTGAGTCCATGATTTGTGAAGAAACATGAAAACCATGCAATTAATGGCAATGGGCTGTAGGGCGCTGGAGAAACAAAGACATAAAGTACGTGCCCGTGAGTTAGGTATGAATTACGTGGGAAGTTGGTGATTCAGATGGGCCATGTTTATTCCTTCAGTTGCTGCCTGCTGTTCTATTAAATTAGTTAAAGAAAAGCTCCTCCATACATGATGCAATATGCTATTCAAACGTTTAAATTAGGTCGTGTCACGTCCATTGCCCGGAACCAGAACTAGAATTACAATTGTGTTATGTTTGGAGAATCTAATTCCAACTACTTGCGAGGTGTCTAAATCGTCTATTCAAGTGTTTCAGTTAAGTTTTAGTTTTAGTTCAATGTTACTGAAGTTATTTATTGTTTATGTCTCCAATGTAATATTATTTAACTCATTCGTAATCTTGATAAGAGCAATCCTCTACTCCAGTTTTCAGTGCTTTTAAGTATATGTTTGTTTCAATTTATATTGTATATATTTCTTAATATAAGGCAATCTTAAAATTGGGCCGATTTTTATGGGTGCGTGAATGTAATATTGTTACCCTGTTGTAATCGATGTTGTAATTGATGTTAATGACTTAAAAATAGCAGTTAATTTTAAAGGTGGTGTAAATATATACTGAAGGAATAGAAGATCTTGGAAAATCATCTTGAAAAACTAAATCACTAAATATAAAAATTCTTAGTTTTAATAGAATAAATATTAGATGTAGATTTGGAAAAAAATTGAGAGAACTCTATAGCGGCCTTCTACTTCAGTGGTTGTTTGCTGATGGAAATTTTTAGTTGTAGCATTTTATTATGCCCAGAATAAGATGATTGATGGAAAATTAGGTAGGTAAATAGCTAAATGACAATAAAATTAATACAATTCATTATTTAATGGTCAACCATTAATACAAGAAAAGGGACACCAACACATAAACTAGAAACTTCATCCAAAGGTGCAAAGTAACACTAGAGGAGGAGAGGGGATATATACATAACACTTGAAATGATGTAAAGTCAAGTACCAAGGAGCTAGGCTTCTGTAATTCAAGAAGACTACCCAGTGTCACCTCAATAGATCTTTCTCTCTCTTTTTCTTGGCTTTTCTCCAATTCAAAGGAATTATTCGAAATTAAAATTGATAATGCTACAGAATGGAGTCTTAGGTTATATGGTAAGAGAGCCCTAATAAGATGTATATTTGTTGTAATATATGAAATTTAATGGAAATAAGATAAATACAAGATAGTAAAACTATGGATAAATGAATGAAAATGGATGCAAGGAAACTAATGGATATTAATCATGAGATAATGGGGTCATGAGATGTTACTAAATGAATGGACTAATTTATCATATCACAACTACTTCAACAAAGGAGTTAACTAGATGAAACATTGTTTTTTCCATCTCCAACCAACATGGATAAAAGGTTGCTTGGTATATTACCATTCCAATTATGTCCAATCAAAGAAAATGGACTAGTTTAGTAGACACTCATTTTTCTCATGTCAACTACTAAACCTGCGCAAGACCCATCAAGTCACCATTTAGTCGTACAATTGTCATCTTTGGACCATCCACGAGTTTTTCTCAAACCCTCCGCCTATGATGGTGGAAGGCATGCTCGAAGCATGGCTGCAACGTGCCCACCCTAAGCTCTCTCAAGGAATCTAGCTAGTGTACAAATTGACGTTTCAGGCTTAATCTCAACTTTCATATTTAATCTCATTGTTAAATTTAAATTTACTGTTAATTTATCCGTACACATATCTTGTGCATAGGGATGATATCACTTTGAAATGTGCAAATATATACCTCGATCATATCCCTCTGCCTTGAGATCATGAGCATAGGAAGGGCTCAAAGGTATCTATTAGGTCACGCAACACCAGAGGCGCCTCCCTTCCTCCATGACTGCATGTGCGAGTCCAATATACTAACCCCTGTGCAAATGGAGATTGGTGTAACCCCCCGAGATCGCTCGAAGCTATTTACCTTTAGAGCATGTTTGGATGGTTCTCGCCATAGGTTTCTGTGCATTTTGTGCTCGCTGCCTCCTAGTAAAACATTTCTTATCACCGTCGGCAGTGTTGATGCCTCCCTCAGATAAAACATGGCTTACCTCAATTTAAATAGATAAATTGATAATTGTAAGCAAAGCTATACACGTGTAAATGCAATATCAGGATCAGATTTACACATTCCGAAGAAGCGAAGAAGCCCTTATGAGATGGCCATTCCTGGATCACTTTTGGAAAACAAAAGCTAGGAACCATTGAAAGCGCATCAGAATGCAGCCTGTAAGAACTTGAAAATGACATTTTGACAAAATTCTAGTAAAATATAAGCCGACTGGCATGCTAATGCAAAAATTTCAGTCGAAACTCTGGAATACACCTGAAAGAGGATAAAATTTGAAGCTCGGTTGTATTCAGAAGCCATTTAAATTTTAAGAAATTTTCTTCATACATTTTCATATGTATGAGATTTTCTTCAAGAGGTGATTTATTTTCGAGGATTTACAAAATTTTCGACTATTTAGAAATTATAGTTAAGAGTTTCACTTCATCCATATGTTGGAAAATGTAGAATTGTTGCTACTTTTAGGTTTCTAAAATTCTGGACGGTGTTCTTCAGTTCAAGGAAAAAAGACAACGCAATCACCTCCATTAGTCTAAATATCTGCCTGACTCACGATAAAATTTAGGAGAGTTGGCAAAAAGATACAACTCGACTTGAGATAGTGAATACAGGTTTAGTGGCTTTGCTTAATTTCTCAATGCCTTTAATTAATGTGCAGTGTAAACTTTAACTTGAACCTCAAAGAGCACATAATAGCTTTTGCAGAGAGCACAACAGACCGAACAGTTCGTCACCTGCTAAATTTTCCTGTGCTATTTCTAAGGGATTCTCTGCAGCTCCTATTTACTACATAGATGACTATTCTTGTTGCTTGCTTGTTTTTCCCAAAAATTTACCCCACTGAAAAATATGTGCTTGCTTGTTTTTCCCAAAAATTTACCCCACTGAAAAATCTGTTCGGGAGGCCCTTAACATTTAATTGAGAAATTTTAAATAGGATTAACATTAGTTAAAACAATCAATGCAACAAAGAGCTTTAGGAAGCTTCAAATGGTCCAAAGCTCACTCTATTAAATCAGTTAATTGAAAAACTTTAAATAGGATTAACATTAGTTAAAACAATCAACGCAACAAAGAGCTTTCGAAAGCTTCAAATAGTCCAAAGTTCATTCTATATTCTTCACCCAGACTGCTTTCTTATGACTTTTCAGCAACAATATGAACCAAAAAAGAGAGCTATTCTTGTCATTTTCATTGGAATAAAAGAGCGTTCAAATTACAAACCTTGCAAGCTTCCATGCCATGGACTCTTCCAGCCTCAGCGTCATTATTCTCGTCTAGTTTCTGATCCATCTCTCATATGCTACCTTGACCACTCGCCATAGTTGCAATAACCTCCCTGCACAAACAAGTAGTATCTTGTTTCGTTGTCACTTTCTTGCAAAAACGTTTTAGTGTTTTCTCTTGGCATCAAAAGAAAATATCAGGTACCTGTTGCTTCTTTGCCAAAATTACAGTATTGGATACATTTCCTGAATAATTTGCATAATGTAGACGGTGAAGATATATTCCGACTTTAAATTATTATAATGCATTTTCAATGCCCAACTGGTTCAATGTGTTTTCAACGCCCATAGCTTCAGAATTGAAGGACAGGTGAAATAACTACAGAGGCAGTACAGAGATAGGAGGTAGGGAAAACATGTGCAGAAATAAAGTTAACAAGCTAACAGACGACAAAAAGGTGTCAAAATTTTATTAGTCGGAAGGGAAAAATTGAGGTTTTCCTATTAGCTGATGATCAGGAGATCATGTGTTATGCTAAAAATTAAAGGTGCTTGAAGTAGGATTGAACCTGAGTGACTGGAAAGGTCTCGTCGTTGCGATTTCGACGCCATGAATGGTTCAAAAAACTGATGTTGTATGAGGAAGATATCGTGTTCTGTCCGTTTTCCCAAATAGCAAAAATTTTGTGACTAGGTGCCCAGTTAGCATGGAGGTATAATCAGCAGGCATATTCTAGGGAATATTCCCTTTTCTCACAACCAACAGGATTGCACCATGTGGCATGTTGTGGTTCATTGATGTTATGGTAAGGAGGAGTGATTTTGGCCGTTGGATGATTTTGTTTTTGGTCCGTTAGATGAGCGACACATGGCAAGCCCATAGGTCGCCACGTGTCCTTGGGAGGGCCATGCAAAATTTTTTGGAGTCGGCGGGGTCAACCCCACGACCTCCTCCCTGCTACAAATATCTCCGACCAGTCTGCCTACTGCATATGACTTAACATTATATGACCTCCGCATCATTTTATGGTTTAAAGGTTTTACGTTTGGGGGGAGGGACCACCAGCGGTTCCAACCCATTGGCGGTCCAAAACAGTGGTCACATGATATATGCCAACCCCACAACATTTAACTTAACTCGCAACTGAAACCTAACCATCAGTAGAACAAACCATTCACATGCCGCGGTAACACTTAAAGGCTGCAATTGACGGTTAGTGGGGGCAGTTTATCCGATGGAGAACATTGCGTTCACATGGGCATAGGGTAATGGTTTTTAATGCCATCGTTTTCATAACTCTGTGTAACACTCCAGGTTCCTTGCCACCACATGGAGTTAATATCAAACAGTTAATGCAGAGATGTCGGCGGGGGGTCTGTATGTGACCACCCTGCCCAAAACTTAACATTTATTGCATGCGGTTTCGACTGGCGGGATATTTAGTGGTGCCCTATTTTTATGGTTTTCATTAAATTTAACTCCAGTTAAGTTTCTGTCTCCACTTTTAGTGGAGCTTTTCTAGCTGACATTGGGAAAAATGCATTGAGAGGTCAATTTTCGACCAATTTTGGTGAAACAATAGTCTACCTGGACTAATTTGAGCATTATGGATCCATTGGTGCAGAGAAAACAACCATTAGAGGTTGGTAAACACATGTAATTTACAATTTTGAGCATAACGACAAAGAGGGACATGCCATAAGGACTTGGACCAACAGATGTAGCCCAGAAGGGGTGAACTTCTTCATCATGCCTACTGTGTAAAACTTATGTGTCATTTTATTTCTATGTTATACACTATTGTTCAGTGTTTTTAAGGCTTATTTTCATGATTAAATTTCACTAATTCATCTGTGTTTCATGGTTAAAACACTCATTCCTTAAGCAAACAAATGGAGACAAAGTGTACATGTTTTATTTACTGAAAGGATACTTAGCACAATAGACCTAATACACTCCTTTCAAATTAGGTTGGTATCAGAGCTAGAGTTTAATCTCTGGTGTTTTTGTGTGCAAAGATTTGTTAATTTTTTTCAAGGGTTTTCATGCTTTCTAGGCTCAAGCTTAAGAGAAGAGAAGGAAAATGTTGGAATTTCTGATAATTCCATAACAATAACTGAGAGAATAATACTCCCCTTCTAACACAGAGAATAAATGGACAGAGATTGCAGAATAAAAATTTTATTCTATTTCATTAACATAACTAAAAACTATTACAACTTTCTTCTTCCACTAAATTGGGATCCCAAATGTTTGACTGCTACAGACACAACACTCACACATAAACTTCTCTCTGTCTCTCAAAATGCAAAAACAGTGCTCTATTATGGTTCTCTGAGTTTTTCTCTGCATGCGGGCTTACACAACGATATAACACAACAAATACATGAACTTACTCTCTTACAATATAATGTAGTGCTTTTATATGGGGCGGTGGAATAAAACATAAAAAAAAATAAAAAAAATGAAAATACACTGTCGGAACCTAAACTTTAACCTACAACTTTATGTGCGCGATATACGAGTGGAGCCCAGTTCGCAATCGGCGATCGGCAAAACATAAGACTTGGCAGAATGAACTTTGCGATTGCGATGTGCGATTAGCGACATCGACGATCGCATTGGTAGAAATAAAAATGCAGATAGCAGAATGGTTAAGTGATGTTGCGATGTTGCAATTGCGATCGCATCGCAAACATCCAATGGAACAAACAAAATATATGGCAGAGACTCTTTGTGACGAGCGATTGCGATGAGCGATTATGGTGGGACCACATCGCATCGCGTCACAAACTCTCAATCGGTAGAACACATTGCGATGGCAGAAACATACAACGTTCCTTTTGCGATTTGTGGTTGCAACAATCGCATCACATCGGAACTCCATATCAATAAGACACTTGCAATTTAAAACTTGCGATTGAGATCGGCAGTGAAGTGGTGGGGACCACTATCATGTGTCTCATTCAAAACTTAAGGAATTTTCCGTTGAAACAATATTTCTTCATATTTGGTTGTTGAGGGTTTAAAATCCTGAAAAGACTTCTCTTTAATGAAACTCTGCTGTTGCGTGGTTTAACCACAAAAGTATTCATTTCTTCTGCAAATGTGGTATGCCCATACAAACATAACTTCACCTCTGCAAACTCAGCTGCTGCCCATCAAACATTAAATTCCTCCTTACGGTTTTCTCCATTCCTCTTGAATACACAGTGTTGTGCACTCAACCTTCTGCTGCTGCCCTTGATGTACCATGTTTCTACCTACACAGGGTACATAGGTGACTTTAATATTTTCAACACTCCCCCTTAAAGTTAGTTTCTGGGTTATCTGTCATACCCAAGAATTTTCTTAAATATTCAAAACTCTTCTGCCCTAATGGCTTTGTCAGAATATCTGCATATTGCTCCTCTGTTATACAATGTTGTAAAACAATTTCTCCATTGTTCACCAATTCTCTGATATAATGAAACTTGGCATCTATGTGCTTCGTTCTTTTGTGAAACACATAATTCTTTGATAATGCAATAACTGAGCTATTGTCACAATAAATCACTGTGCCCTTTACCTGTTCTTGACACAAATTTCTCAACATTATTCTCATCCAAACTGCTTGACACGCTGCTGCTGTAGCTACCACATACTCTGCCTCTGTCATAGATAACGCTACAATAGACCGTTTCTTAGAAGCCCATGAAATGGCTCCTGAACCCATATGAAAAACATAACCGGATGTGTTTTTCCGATCATCTACACTTCCAGCCCAATCACTATCAGTGTATCCAATTAATTTTGAATTTTCTGAAGTAGTATATAAAATACCATACCTTTTAGTTCCTTTCACATACCTTAGAATTCTCTTCGCTGCTTACCAATGTGCTTCTTTTGGCCTCTCCATAAATCTGGACATCAAACTAACAACAAGCATAATATCTGGCCTAGTTGCAGTCAAATACATAAGGCTGCCAACTATGCGTTTATACAAACTTGGATCAAAATCCTTGCTGCTGTCATCTTTACTCAACTTCAATCCCATTACTGTGGGAGTAATTGCTGCTTTGCACCCCTGCATATTAAATATTTCTAAAACTTGATTCACATACTTTGCTTGTGAGATAAAAATTCCATTTTCATTCTGTTCTACTTCTATTCCTAAGAAGTATCTCAACAATCCCATATCAGTCATTTCAAATTCATCTTTCATGACTGTTTTAAAATTTTCAATGAGGTAATCATCATTACCTGTGAATATCACATCATCAACATATAACACAACAATGAGCATCTTACCATATTTTTCTTTGATGTAAAATGTGGGTTCTCCATCACATTTTTCAAACCCATTTTCCAGTAGATAGGAATCCATTCTACTGTACCATGCTCTTGGTGCTTGCTTCAGCCCATAAAGAGATTTCTTCAACTTGCACACTTTGTATTCTTGGCCTTTCTTCTCATAGCTGAGAGGTTGTTCAACATAAACCTCTTCCATTAAGACTCCATTTAAAAATGTTGATTTTACATCCTTTTGGTATACTTTCCATTTGTTTTGTGCTGCTATGGACAACACTGCTCTCACTATTTCCATTCTTGCAACTGGTGCAAAAGTTTCCTCATAGTCTCTTCCATGTTGTTGCTTATATCCTTTGACAACAAGTCTGGCCTTGTGTCTTTCTATCTTACCTTCGACATTTCTTTTGGTCTTGTAGACCCATTTAACTCCAATGACTTCTTTACCTTCAGGGAGATCAACCAACTCCCATGTTTTTTTCTTCTCTATGGCATTAATTTCCTCATCCATATCTTCTATCCATTTTCTATCTTTTATAGCATCTTCAAAATGAATAGGATCATCAACATGACAATACAAAGCAAATAAGGAGTTCATACCTTCATTTGTCGCTTCCTGCTCATAAATCTCATTTAAATTTCTGAATTTTGTTCCTCTTTCATTTGGTGTAGTTTTGCTTGAAGAAGCACTCAAATCTGCTCCATGTAGTGTGCTTGGAGAAGCACTCTCATTTCTTCTCAGGGGTGTTCTTACTCCTGCTTTAGGTGTCCCTTGCTGTCCTTGTGTTGGTGGAGTTTGTGCTACTGATGAGGTATTATTTTCAACCATATCTTCCTCATCTTCATCATGAGACAAACAACTTTTAACATTAACTGTTTTCTCAATGCTTCCATCCCATGCTTCCTCTTCAATGAACTGCACATCTCTGCTTATCACAAATTTCTTTGAGGATGGGTTATACAATCTATATCCTTTGGAATCTTCACAATATCCAAGGAAGATGGACTTCTCCCCCTTACTATCCAACTTCTTCCTAAACTTATCTGGAATGTGTGCATAAGCCACACATCCAAAAACTATCATGTGGGTGACTCTCTGTTTTCTGCCACTCCACGCTTCCTCTGGAACTATGTTCATTACAGCTTTTGTTGGGCATCTATTCAAGATGTACACAGCACAAATTGTTGCTTCTACCCAATACTCATTTGTTAAGTGTTTTACCTTCAGCATAATTCTCACCATTTCCATTATGGTTCGATTATTCCTTTAGAGGTGGGAAGTAAGGACGAAGGCGATCCACATTGAAGACTGGGTGCAGAACAAGGAATGGAGGAATACTAAGCTCGAAGGCATTGTTCCCTATAGCCTTGGTGATGGTGTATGGCCCATACCGGAGCGAGTAAAGCTTGCGGTGGGGTCCAGTGAGGCGCTCCTTCTGCAAATGTAGCCATACTTTGTCGCCCACCTGGAAGTTGTGTGGCACTCGATGTTGATCATGGCACTGCTTGTACTTCGCATTGGCTCTGTCCAATATATCATGAACCTATTGGCGGATGTGTTGAATGTGCTCGATGAAGCTACTTGCTTTGTCAGCTTCAGACTGGACATGAGCTGAATCGGCCTGAGCAGCTGCAAATGGCATGGCTACGTCAATGGGACATAGTGGCTGGAATCCCAAGCCCACCTGAAAGGGGCTATGGCCAATTGAACTGTGGAGAGCCCGGTTATAACTATGTTGTACATAGGGGAGGCTCTCGTCCCATGTGCGTGGATGCTTTTAATTGTACATGCGCAGAATGTGTACAATCATTCTGTTGACGACCTCTGTCTGGCCATTTGTTTGGGGATGGAAAGTTGTGGACTTGGTGAGCTTTGTGTCCAACATTGACCAGAGGCTGGACCAAAATGTGCTGAGGAACCTGCTATCTCGATCTGATATGATAGACTGTGGGATCCCAAAGTGCACACACACTCGTTCAAAGAAGAGTTTAGCAGTGGCTTCTGCTGTGATATTCTTCTTACAGGCCGCCATAATGGCCATCTTCGAGAATCTGTCAACGACCACGAAAACACAGTCATTTTCATTCTTAGTAGAAGGCAGGCCCGACATGTAATCCATGGAGATGGATTCCCAAGGTCGACTAGGGGTAGGTAGTGGAGTATATAGGCCTTGCTTCTTGATGGTTGGTTTTGCAATGGCACAAGCAGTGCAGGATCTGATGTGCTTCTTGACATCCTTTCGAAGGTTCGGCCAATAGAAATAATTCTATAGTATTGCTACTATTTTCTCGACCCCGAAATGCCCAGCGACTCGACTATAGTGTGTCTCCCATATCATCTTCGCACGCTCGCTTGAGGGAACACAAAGGTGTCCCAGGTGACATAAAAGTGCATCTTAGAGGTGAAAATTTGGAACTTGCGTACCCCCCAAGAGTGCCTTGTAAGTGTGGCCGAATTCTGGGTCACTCTCATAGAGAAGCGGCCAATCATAAGTCTCGTGCCCACAAGAGTTGAGCACAGTGGTGAGCGCCACGATCGGTGGTCGGCTGAGGCAGTATGCAACATTATTGGTGCTACCATTCTTGTACTTGATTTTCAAGTGAAACTATTGCAGATAGGTGGACCACTTCTGATGGCGATCATTCTGCAACTTCCCTTGTGTCTGTATGAACTGCAGGGGCTGGTGGTCTGTGTGGATGATTTTTTCCTTCCCCAAAATGTAATGCTTCCATTGTCGACAGGCTTGCACCATGGAATACATTTCTTTGTCATAGGTGGGATACTTGCGAACTGTCTCAGACAATGTCTCACTGTGATATGCCACTGGATGTCCCTGTTGAGTGAGAACTGCCCCAATAGCATAGTCAGAGGCATCTGTCTTGATCTTGGCAGCATACCGGTATGCCGTACCAAGCGAGGAGATTTCGAGGAACTCCATTTCCTCCTGAATGTATCTGTGCAGACAGCTGCGATACTTTAGCACCAAATGTTTCTCTGAATCTTTGATACCCAACTTTGTGCGCAGGGTATGGAACAGATTCGTCGGCTCATGCACATCTTGATCCCTTTGTTGTTGCAGCGTGGTCCATTGTATGTACTTGTCCTCATAGCTCCCATGAGATAATCTTGTTCATGATGGTGTCTCGAAAGAATTCCAAATTGATACGAGAAACGGGAGAGGGTTAATCGGTCCTTGTTCTCCTGTTAGGTTTCCCACCGAGTCCTTAACATGGGGGGTAGCCACGAGGAGTGCAAAAATAATCTTCTCCCCGTACGAAAAGTCATGAACAAAGAAATATCCTTCTAATAGATTCAACCATCTATCTACGACATCTGTGTCTATTTGACCCTGAAATATGGGAATGACAAAACTTACTTGTACCTTAAAAGGAGTCGCACTTCCAGAGTGGCTGCTGGATGCAGATGCACCGCCGGTGGGCAGCCGTTGAAGGATCTGAACAAAGTTATCCATCATCGTGTTCCTTTGTTTTTCGAGGGCCTACTCGAGCAATATTTTGATAGGATCTCCTGCTCCCTCATCTTTCTTTTCGTCCCCCATGGGTGTCCGTCGAGGTTTGCAAGGCTGATCTTGCAAGGTTCCACCGAGATCAAGCCCTGAAGCTCATGCCCGACCTCGTTGAGGCATGCAAAGAAGGATGAGAAAAAGCGATAGCCTCGATACCAGCGATCGGATTTATGCGAGCCATGAGAATAAAAATATAACCATAAATACAGAGATGCAGTAGAAATAACACTTCATCTCATTAATATCAAAGAACTGAAATTTTCTTACAGACAGAATGGAAATAAAACTAGCTAGGGCGCTGGTAGCTATCTCTGAGAAGAGATGTGGTGGCTACAGGCCTCTGAACTGTGTTACAATGAGGCTCGAGGGCCTATTTATTATTGAGAAACAATGGAGAACCCTAAACATCGAAAAACCTAACCCTAGGAGATGAAGCGCCAAAACTATGGGCCCCGTTTGGGTAAATTGGTGTTTCAACTTCCCAGGGGCGTAACTTTGGCATACTATCTCCGTTTGACGCACATGATACATCATTAGAAATCTCTATCTGAGTACTACAGCTTTCACCACAAATATCATTTTGGAACAGAATGATATTCGCTAGAGGTGCGATGTCCAAAAAACGTCATTTAGGGCCTCAAAACAGCTCCGGAAGTTCAGGACCCGAAAAACTGCTAAAAATAGTAAGTTATGCCGAAAATGAAAAACTGAAAGATACAATGGTGGGGGCCCAAGTGGAATAGGCGGGTGGCCACCAATATCCACCTCGATCAGTTATTGATGGTTATGACAAGTCTTCATTATCTTGACAAGCTTCTGAACATGATCAGATCCAATTTCACTTACAACATTATCCCCACGATTCCATGCCATTAAATGAAAATTCATTTTTCAAGGATTTTAGGGTCTTCAAGTGGATTGTTTTGAATTCCATGATCGAATTGATGATTGGACCAAGACCTCTTATTTAGAAAGTTATGTCACTAAGAATAATTTTCCATCTTTCATGATATTGGATATGATAAAAAAAATGGACCAATTCACATTCACAAGAACCTTTGAGGTTTGTATCATTGTTTTTCTGATAGAAAAATGTAGGGTTGTAGATTAGTTAAAGTTAGTTGTTATGCCACATCTCTCTACCTCTAGGAAATACCTTCCATTTTATGTAAGGTATTCAAGATGTTATCTTCACTTTTGCACATTTCTTTATATATTTTTTAATTTATTATATCTTTCTACTTGCAGTTCGTGAGAAACTTCAGTGGGTACATTGGAAATTTAAATTCATTAAGTCCTATCCTTCTAGCCCAGTAGGTTAGGAGTAGGTATAGTTTCACTTTAGTTTTCTTTTCAATTGCATGGACCTTGCATTTTGTTTTTTATTTTCCTCTTGCATGGTTCTTTTCTTTCAAGGTCTTACATTTTATTTATTCTATTTCTTTTTCTTTTCTTGTTGTGTCATTTATTTTCCTTCACATCTTGTTTGATAAGATTATGCATGAGAATTTCTTTTTTCTAGCTTAAGAGAAAAATGTGGCAAAGTTTTAAATGGAAATTGTGATGGCAAGAAACTATTAGCTAATATATCTTCCTTTTATTTGTTTGGGTCTACACATATTTTAAGGAAAATGATGAATGAATGGAAAATATGATCCATTTGAATGGAAAGCCATAAGAAGAACCATGATGCCCTTATCTATTGCGGGATATTTATTCCTTGACGTGGTATGGTAAATGAATGGTGTCTTTCTTGTTGATCCAATCAAGTAGAGAAGGGAAAGGAGAAAAATAAGAGCGAGCATATTAATTTCATAGGTATATAACATTCTTTGAAGGAATAACCTCTCTTCCTCTCAATAAGCCAGGATCCCTCT